>CM039091.1:48437976-48457398 GCA_022113865.1 Chimonanthus praecox
CACCCCACACGCACATAGAGTGCCCCCAGTTAACGCCACCAGGGATTGAACCTGTTACCTCTCACTGAAAGTAGTGGGAGGCAACCAGTTGGGATACCCAGTGTTGGGTGTCTCCCTTTTTTTATTAAGAACGAAGACAGCACTAATTTTCAGTTTCATATATCTTCATGGATGCTAGATGCATCAATCATTAGATTTCCCTATCGTTTAAAAGAAAGACGTTGGGTTCTTCTGCTTTCTCCTCTCTTTAACCTGCAAATATTCAAATGGTTTCTGGTTAAATTTATGTGGCCTTTAACTTTCAAATATATATATATATATATATATATATATTCACTTCGGGTTGTTTTTCATAGGAATAGCTGTTCCAAAAGGAAAAGTGTGCTTGTTAGTTTCTCAGTGTATGTTAAAACCAGAGAACTTGGGTTTGTTCCTGTTTTGTGGTACATGATGCACTTTATTGCAGGCTTTTATGATATGCATTTCCATCTGAAAGGCATGTATGTTTTCCACTACTTCTAGGGATGCAGATCCCTGTCTCGGCACTGTCTATCATTTTTTTGGGATAATTAAGACTTAAGAGAAAGCATGTTGCAGAATAAAGTAATTCACATCAAAGAGCCCGAATAGCAGCTAGAATATCTCACTGCTGTCTTGATGATATTGAGTTGCACCATTCCTTGAACCCTGGTCTTCATGTTGGATTGATAATCGCAGCTAGAAGTTCTCACTGTTGAGTCCATATAACTGTTCGTGAGTGCTCACTATTGCAACTATAAGGTTGCAAGTTCGTCAAATTACCACTTCCAAAGGGTCAAAGGACAGTCACCTATTGTGTTGAGAGATTGTGAAGCGTAAACAGGCAACTCCTTGCTAGGTCGGGAATTCACTTCCCCATTAGCCAACCTATGTATTAAAGAAAATTGATTTGATATATTGAAAGAATGATACACATCTCTTCACAATATGTCCTAGGAATCTTCAATTTTCTAGTGCATATTAAGTCTTTGAGCTACCATCTATATTAAAAATTAAAATGAGTGTTAACTTTCAAAAAAAAAAAAAATTTAAAATGAGTGTAGTCAGTAGAACTCATGAAACCACCTCATATAGATTGGGGTAAGGCTTCAGCAATAATGATGATTTGAGCTATCATCTAAGACGATGGTATTGCACCCCATGCTTTTGATCAACCAAACTCCTTGAAGAACAGATCTGATTTCAGCTGTGACCAAATCACCAAACTCCAATGGGCTGAAGTGTCAAACTATACATTTTCATTTGTGTCTGTTTCAGAACATCACATCATTTCCAGCTCGTCTAGGCACTGCATGCCATTGTTTTCTTTGAGCTAAATGACACCATACTATTTCCAGATCTATAGGTATCTGCTTCTAGCTTGTGATGCTTTATTTAGGTCTTGCATTTTGCAGTATCCACTCTTCCTTTCATGAGTTGTGATTAATCAGTTTTTTTGCATTCCTGTTTGTGGGAGCAACAGAGCATCTCTTTCATCTGTTCTTGGTGATATATTTGGTTTGCAGGAGTTTCCTTTTATGTGATAGAGCTAACAATTCTTGGTGTCCTTGGCCTTGAAACGCCAAAGTTATCAGAATTGATTTTTCTTCTAATAATTCTGTCTTTCTTTGCATCCTTTTTCTTCCCTAACTGCAGCCAGCTAGTACCAGCAGTTTGAGGCGGCATGTTGCTGCAACATTGATCCAACATCATAAGTCAATTGAAAGAAATAGTCGAGCGCTGCAGCCTGCATCTCCAGCTAGTTACAGTAGCTCCATGGAGGTAATGTTTTCTTTTTTGCTGCTTCATATTCACTAATTGAGATGGCTACTCTGGCGTTTTTGTTCTCTAATGATACCATGGTTCTTTGCATACAAATTCTACACATGGGCCAATGTTGTAGATCTTGTTTTATTTTGTGTAAAAGAAATGATGTAGAGGGTGTCTTTGATGGACCCCAGTCGCATTTGTTTTGAAATTGTTGAAAGAATGTATGCTCTGGTATAATCTGTGTTGTGGGACAGGCATTGCATTTTATAGTATGTGGTCCTTTTTGGAGTTTTCCATCCCAATTCAGTTGGTCAACTATGGTGCAGGAGACAGCAGAACCAGAAACACAATTTCTCCTGGTCTTACAGATGCTCAAAAAATACATTTTTAAGGGCATATTTGAAGACATCGTTAGCTCAATTATAGCATGGAAAAGCTGATGGCTTGATTAGCTTTTGCCATTTATTTAAATGAACAAATTTATCTATCTTCTACCATAAGGGACTTAATTAAAGTATTAAACACTCCTATCCTCACTGTCAATTAGAAATGTTACCTAAGTCATATTTGGAATTTGGACGCTTGAATAATTTAGCAAGTGGGTGATTCTACCTCGTGTTTGGGGCAACATGGGACATCCTGTCTACACAAACCAACAATTGCTTGGGCTTTTTAATGATTCAGTTTGGAAGGAGGGGTTTGAGGGTATCCCAGCTGATGTGGTTTCTGATTTCCTTGTCATTCTGGACACAAATAGAATTGATGACTATCTGCTGTCTCTAAATGTTTGTGCAAATTTTTTTTTCTTCTAAATTCACCCTCAAGTTATATCCTTTTGTACCCTCTGCTGATGTGGCTGGTCATTTGTTTGGTATCTTAACTAACTCTTAATAAGTTAACAAATTCTTTTTCGCCACGTGAGCTTGAGTGTATAAAAGGATATGATTTAACGGTAAGTGTAGCATCTCCCTTGTGCAAATGATGATTTCTCACATGAAACATACATGCGTGTGTGCATACTTACATATTCTATACATATGAACGGTAAATATTGCTGATATTTTGTGCACAACTTAATTTATGATCAATGACTAAGACACTTAAACTATAATAAAATAAATAATTTTTCACCTTTTCAATACCATTATTTAAAAAATCAAAATACCATTGTTTTATTTGATTAAGAATTCCAATGTCTCTCCATTGGACTTGAAGACTCCTTTGAGAGGCTTTACCCATTCTAAATCTTCTTCCTAAATTATCTACTAGTGGATGGCCTATTGTTTTAGTGCTGCTTACTTTTGTGTTAATTTTAAATGCAGATTGCAGCTTATAACCCACCAATCACTCCTACTAGTTCGTTGGACTTCAAAGGAAGGTTTGGAGAAGCAGCTTATAGCCTGAAAACATCCACAGAGCTATTGAAGGTGTTGAATCGAATCTGGAGTCTGGAAGAACAACATGCATCTAACATATCACTGGTGAAAGCACTCAAAACTGAGCTAGACCATGCTCGGGCACAAATTAAAGAGTTAATGCAAGAACAGCAAGCAGACAGGCAAGAAATTGATGATTTGATGAAGCAAGTTGCAGAAGACAAACTTGTCAGGAAGAGCAAGGAACATGAAAAGATCAAGGCTGCAGTACAATCTGTAAGGGATGAGCTCGAAGTCGAGAGGAAGTTGAGGCGGCGCTCGGAGAGCTTGCATCGGAAGCTAGCTAGAGAACTGTCTGAAGTGAATTGGCATATTCTGAAAGAACTGGAAAGAGAGGGAAAAGCACGGGTTCTGTTGGAAGACCTGTGTGACGAGTTTGCAAGGGGTGTGGGTAACTATGAGCAGG
The DNA here is from genome assembly GCA_022113865.1 of Chimonanthus praecox. Taxonomy (NCBI): domain Eukaryota; kingdom Viridiplantae; phylum Streptophyta; class Magnoliopsida; order Laurales; family Calycanthaceae; genus Chimonanthus; species Chimonanthus praecox. Next base: position 48,441,607 of record CM039091.1, read on the forward strand.
AAGTGCGGGCACTGAAAAAAGGGTCTGAGAAGGATCATGAAGAGAAAAATGACAAACTGATATTGCACATTTCTGAAGCATGGTTGGATGAACGGGTGCAGATGAAGCTGGCGGAAGCGCGGTGTGATCCGGATGAAAGGGAAATGATTGTAGACAGGATGAGATGTGAAATTGAAACCTTTCTTCAAGCTGTTAGACAATCCAGTGACTCTAAAACTGATACTCCATTCATGAAAGATGCTGTCAGGAAGGATACTCGCCTCCGCCGGCATTCACTTGAGTCTGTCCATATACATGAGATCATTAGTGGACGTCAAGATGCTGGAGATGAAGATTCAATGTCAAGTGATTTGCACTGCTTTGAGTTGAACAAGAGTATCAATGTTGATGGGGACAACTCACGTTCCAACAGAAGTGGTGAAAAAGATGACAGTGCTCTTGAAGAAATGAAAAAAATTACTACTGTGAAGAAAAAACTAGGACCACGTGAAAAAGTGAAGGGTCATAATTCTTCTAGCTTGCAGTTGCAGTTCGAAGAGCAGATGGATGGGGCCTTGTGTAATGGAAACAAGGTGCACCCTCTAGAGAGGGTACGAGGAAGCCACCCGGGTATGATTGCCAAACCTGGATTAGATAAAGCACATGAAATTGACATTTGCCTCCCCCAAAAGTCTGAGGAGGCAGGAGACGTGGGCCATGATAAGAAAGAGAAATGGGATGGCACTCATGGATCAATCCATTTGATTGATAACGTGGCCCGAAGCCAGTTGGCATACTCTGAAGCTAGTAAGAATCACGCTGAGAATGACCACAGGGAAGATTCATGTGGTCACTTCTCATGGAGGGGTCGTTCAGTTATAGGTGCTGGGGAAAATGGTTCAGGTGATGGTCCGGGTCTTCCCAGTCCAGTGCAGCAGTGGAATTATCGACATACCATTCCAGACCTGGAGACATCTGAAAGCTCCTCAAAATGGCCTCGTGGCTTAAAAGAGAGTACATTGAAGGCAAAATTGCTTGAAGCGAGACTTGAGGGGCAACATGCACGGTTACAATCTTCAAAAGGTACTTAGGTCTATGCTGCTAGTGATCAAGAGACCAATTGTGCTGACCTTACCTCCACCTCTGTCCCAAGGGGCATGTTTCCTATCTATGTGCTTATATGCCCAAATTAGGGGAATCAGAATGTCCTCCATCTCTTCAAGGGAACAGAAATGGTCAGCCAGCCTGTCCTAATCTCTGACTTGAGGGAGGAACATGGGTGGTCAGTGCTCAAATTCAGGCATTCAGCAGTTAAAGAGTAGGCCGACTGACCTGATTTTGAGATAGGTTGGCGCGCCTAACCAAATGAATGTGCTGTGGGTGGTAAAACTTTGAGAGGTTTTGTAACTGTTACATGAACTAGAATGATTGTGAATAGTAACCAATGAGAGTTTCTGCAATATAGAATGTGACAGTTGCATTTTTCTTCTGCTTCTGGTATCCTTGTCTGAAATTTTTTCATTTGATTTTGAATTGTGTAGAAATGTGTGTCAAATTCTGATAGATGATATAAACAATTATATAGAGTTTATGATAATTAAAAGTGCAGAAGCGAGAGGCTATTAATAAAAAAAATAGTAAAGGAGGCTTTATAACCAGAAGATTGAAATGCTATTTATTGCTTCAATGTGGTAGAGTGATTCTTGCTACCAGTGGTTGCACGGAGCACGCCAATCTCTCTCCAGGCAGATCTCACATTGGATGGGCCACCTCTTAACCCCAATTTGAGACTATAAGCAGCATTCCGTACATCACAAATGGTAGAACTGGCCGTACAGTCAGTGCCCTTGTGAAAGAATAATCTGGTCAACAACGGAATTGAGGCATCTCCCATTCTGATTCCCACCAAAGCTTCAAACTTCCTGTCTCAAACCCCTTCGACGCCTGTACTCGAGGAGTTCTCATTTTCATTTCCCAGTAGCGCTCCTTCCTTCCCATTTCCATCCTCATCATTGAGCCTGCTCTCTCCAAAACGTCTCCCAATGACAAAGATGTGCCGGAGCATAACCGTGTGCTCGATCCACCATGATTGTCATCCACTCTTCTGTCAAGATCTCCTATCTGACCTCTACCGGCCTGGAGAAGAACTTTACCCTCAGGCCTAGCCTCCTAGCCACCGATCACCTCTCCAGAGATGGATTGCCACGTGTCAGAGCCATCCCCTCTACAACTTCTCACGGTATTCTTAAAGATCAAATTTTGGCTACCAACCCTTCGTTGCAATCTGCCCATTGAATTGGAACCCACGTTCAGCCGCAACCAGATTCGACAAACAACCCAACGCCGATCTCTAACTCTCAAAATTGCCGACGGCAACATACGGCATAACAACAATTCTGTAAGAACGACCACCTAGATGCATCATCAGGTCTTTTGTAGATTTCTCAATTTTTCTTTCGTTGGGAAACTTTGAAATAGTTGGGTGAAGAACACTTGAGATAAAAGTTCATTTATACAAATCATAATTGAAAGTTTAAAACTGTTCCAAAGAAAAAATTGTGCTTATGAAAGAGACTGAGAGATGTTATAAGATGAGTTGCTTTGACAGATGCTATGAGATGAGGGTAGTGCTTTAAAAGGAGATTCCTATATAATTTCAGTAGAGAATTAGAGATGTGAGAGAGAAAGAAAATAAAAATGAGACGAGGGCGAAAGGTTGAGATTATTAAAATACTTCTATTACGATGGTAAATGAGGTAAGAGAGAAGTGCGATGAATTCCTAACGCTATAATTATTTAGTTTGGAAAATTGTGTTGAAGTTGAATAATTAATAAAACTGAAATTATCTCTTAAATAGATTTCAACGTTCGATCTTAATAAAATATATCTTTTTAGTCATTTTTCATTAATTTCTTCTATTGTTCAATAGTATTATGATAAGGTTGAATCAAATTTTTAGTCTTTTTATGTAAATTTCTCTATTTATATTTAACACGAATATAATACGAATTAATAAAAAAAATTCAAATTCACCAAATCAAATCTCAAAATTTCTTTTTCATTTTTACTAATTTTGGATATTTTTACCTATCTTTTGCAAATATAATAGTAAATTGCAACATTTAATGAACAAACGGTTCAAATTTGTTTCATGGTCACGAAATGATACCTAGTGTAAAACTCCTATAGATGAGCCCACTACTCCTAGGACACACTATGTTAGGCCATGGTAGCTCGAACTTGCAATCTTCAACTTCTTGAGGCGGGAGACAACCAATTGAACTACACGCATATGAATTTATATGTTCTTTACAATAAACATATCCTAAAAGTTTCAATTTGAAATCACATTATATTGAAAAAATTGTGATAACTTGGATTATTAACTTCATATAGCATAATATAATTAAAAGTTGTTGATAATAAAAAGTAATATGTAAAATACATCAGAATATTTTCTTTAACTAATTCATAGACTCTAAAATGCGGAAAGATATAGAAGGGACGATTGAGGAAAAAGATAGATACTCAAAATATATTCTCTCATTAATTAATAAAAATGCTAAACTTACTCTTAAACTATATCTTTTTATATTTCATGCTAATGTAATAAGTTATTTAATTGATTTTTTATCTAACTTTTGAAAAATTAATTCATTGTAATTTATCATATCTTTATCAAAATATTAAAAGAAAAAAAAGATACACTTTAAGTCTAAGCTCTCAATCAATTTTTAAAAAAAAATTTAAGAATTGAATAATTGAAATATTTTTATTTATTTGATAATTTAATTTTTAATTTTATAACTTATTAAAAACATATAAATTAAAATATAAAAAATTAAAATAATGTAATTGTAATAATATAAAAAAAAAATAATTTTTTTTTAGAAAGAATATAAGAGGAAAAATAGAACAAATAAAAATTAAAAAAATCAGAAGAGTCTTACGAATTCAACCGAGTGGGAACGGGCGAACGGCAACTGTCTAAAATTGGGAATAAGAATTGAGGATCAGAACAGCAGAAGCAGTTGGGATTTGATACAGAGAGAAGAGAAGTAGAAGGGAAGGCTCTGTGTCGGTTCATGGCTTCTTTCAGATGGCTTCTTCAGCTTCACAATGACGTCCCAAGAGCCGCGCGTTTTTACTCCCAAGGGCTGGATTTCACCGTCAACGTCTGCACTCTCAGGTGGGCGGAGCTTCAATCTGGTTCCTTGAAACTAGCCCTCATGCAATCTAACAGGTGCCTTACTTTTCTCTCTTTCCTTTCCTTTCCCTTCCCTTCCTTTCTGTTGAAACAAGTAGCAAATGGGTCTTTCTAGGTATGTGAGATTTTGTGTATGGCATTTGTCTTCGGTTTGGATGAATGAAATGCAGTGAACACTAGCTGAGACGAACCATTTTGAAAGTTCCGAATTCGAAAGGGGCTTTCATTTCGTTTGCAACGACTGTCCTATTCTTTTACATGGTTTGTAACTTGGACTTGTAATGACTGTGTAAAGAAGAGGCGATTCCATTTTGTGGTTTGTAGTCCTGAACGAAAACTGAAACCACCTTTTTTTGTAGTGTGCCTGCGCTGTTTTTATGCGTTTGGCGTCCCGGCCTCCTAACTCCGTGAGTTGATTGGGAATAAACTTTTCTTCTTATTTTATTGTCAACTCTAGGCAATAAATATAGCATTCCTTCCTTCCATCAAGGAAGATTACAAAAATCAACGGAAACAATTAAGGAAGCCATAAAAGGAAAACAATAAAATCTAGAAACAATAAAATTAGAGAACAACTCATCGAAGACTTGAATGCTAAAATCCCTCCTAACTGCCCAAAAGACTGGGCTGAAATTGCTCCCTCACCGCGTGTGAGGCACGTAACATTCCTTTCCGCTCAGATCCGACATTGTCCTCGAGGAGGAAATCTGGTAACTTGGTCTGGTCTTTGTGGTAAAACTCCCAGAAGGCGTCCTCTTTCTCTGAGCCGCTCCCTTGCACCTTGGTCACTGCTTTATCCCTTTGCTTCACCACACTCTTGCTGCGTGCCTCTCCAACTACACTCAGTACTGATATAAGGCTAACATGAATGAGGCAAGAGTTATCTTGACTTACAGAAAATGATAATTAACGTAATGCTTCATTGAATGGCATTGATTCAATGTCACCTACAGTTCCACCCAATTTTATCACCCAAACACCTGTTGGACCTTCTTTTCCATCAACAGGAATAGTAGATACAGATTCAATCCAGTTTTTAATGGCTTCAGTGATGTGCGGAACCACCTTTACTGTCTTTCTAAGATCGTCACCTTTCCTTTCCCTGCCAATGATAGACCGGTATTTCTTTCCTGTTGTAATGTTGTTTTCTTTAGTCAGTGTCACATCCAAGAAACGCTCATAATTTCCCAAATCTAGGTCAACCATAAAGGACTCGTTGAGCCACTCGGTGCAGTTCGCTAACTCCTTAAAGCGGGTTTGGTAGTCCTCCACATTAGTCGTCTGTCGCAACTTTGTGATTATGGCGGTGTGGTTCTCGTATGGAGTAGGACCAAATCGAGTGAGTGGGCCGCAGGAGTCCTCCTCCCAACTGGCCATGGCATTGGACTTCTCCATCCAACAAAACCACTAAAGTGTCTTCTCCTCAAGGTGAAAAGACGCCAACAATAGTTTATGGGAAACCGGTGTTTGCTGGTGGAGAAAAAATTGCTCAGCTCGGTAGAGCCACCAGGATGGGACAAAGCCATCAAACTGCGGAAATTCAAGTCTTGCCATGCGAGTGGGAATGGCATGGTTAATGCCTCCTCCCTCTGTAAGAGGTCCTCAAGCCGATGACTTTACTGTTGAAGCTTCCCCGCGTTCTTGAGTTTGTCCATTGGAGAACATCTTCAGGCGAGAATCTACTACAGTCAATCAGTTCACCACGTCGTCCAATTGCCTGCCTTGAATTTCTATCGCCTCATTCAAGAGAGACATCATCTCGTCTATCTTGGTGTTGAATGTAGCTTCGGCCATTGAAGGGTCGAAGCTCTGATACCTTGCAGTGTGCCTGCTTTGTTTATTTGTGTTTGGCTATGTCTGTAACTATGGTTTAAAATAAGGAAAGGGAAGAAGAGAGAAGAAGAGAAATGGTGGAACGGCTTCAAGGGCATCCCGGCCTCCTAACTCTGTGAGTTGATTGAGAATAACCTTTTCTTCTTATTTTACTGTCAACTCTAAGCAATAAATAAAGCATTACTTCCTTCAATCAAGGAAGATTACAACAATCAAGGGAAACAATCAAGGAAGCCATAAAAGGAAAATAATAAAATATGGAAACAATAAAATTAAAGAACAACCATTGAATACTTGAATGCTAAAATCTCTCCAAACTGCCCAAAAGACTTGGTTGAAAACTCGACTGAAATTGCTGCATCATCGTGTGTGAGGCACGTAACATTTTTCTTTGCTCCCTATCATCTATACTACCAGATCCCCGCAACTGAGTGGATAGATGTTCATGTGTTTTTACTATATAAAGTCATCATTTTTTTTGAAATGGTTCATATATTAATAGATAGAAAGCACTATATGTTGTGGGACCCGATTCAGGCTAATTGATCCGACTAATCCTATTTTGGAAAGTCAACTGTATGATTGAATGATTTATTCTCTTACTGTATTTCCATTTTTAGCCACTTTAATTGGCTCCTTTTTTACTATTTATTCATGTATCCTCTAAGAGGAAAACACACAATACGATACAATCAGAGAAGAATTCTTCTCCACTCTCTCGCTTCTTCTTCTTTTTCCTTATTCCCATATTATTATTCTACATGGTATCAGCCAGAACAATCTTCTGGACGCTCTAGGAGAGTTTTTTTTTTTTTTTTTCCGTTTTACTGTTTCGCTGGAGTTACTGTTCATCGTCGAATCCAGCGTTGTCTTTTGGATCAGATCTCTGGGCATCTGTTGCGGATACTCTCCTCTCTTCTTCTCCTGCCAATTTGCCTTTATGAGATGTGGTTTGTGGAAGTGCTTTCACCATCCTCATCTTTGACCAGAAACAATCCAATTTTCTGGTTTTTGCCTAGATCCGTTGGCTAAAGAGCACTATCTTCCTCCGGATTGTTTCCACTTGCCCCTAGTCCACCTACTCTCGTCTAAGGCGGACCTAGGGTTTCGGTCAACCGCGGGGCCTCTTTTTCTAGTCTCGTACGTTGCTTGGGACGACAGTCACCCAGTTTTTGGGTTTTTTTTTTTTTTGCTTCGATCCACGTGGATCTTACACCTTTACCACTGGGATCGACACCACTAGGGTCGCCCCTGACACACCTTTCTATGCCCCAGGTTGACCTTGGACGTTGGTCAACGGTGGCCCCCCCTTTTCCATCTTTTCTCACTACTGTTTTGGTTAGATCTTCATGCTCTTGGCTTCTTTCAGCTTGGGACTAAGTCACTAGTTTCGCCCCTTAACCTTGCTTCCATCGCACCTTCTTGCCCCCCCTTCCATCACCACTTGGCCCTCATATCTGCTGTTTTTATCAGTTGCTGCCTGGAACACTTGCTAGCAGTTTTTTTGGGAGTTTTTTCTCAATGGGAATTTTTGCCTTACATCCACCTCACTGCAGTCGCCCCTACCCCGATTTTTGGATTCCCTCCACTTGCTTTCGACCCCAACACTGGTGGGGCCCTGGTTGGTTTTTGCATCCTCTGAATCATTATTGATGGTTTGCAAAATCATGTTACAATCAACATTGCATCCAATTTTATGTTCCATGAGTGAACAAAGCATATTGAAGTTGATTGACACTTTCTTCGCCATCATATTAGTGCGGGTTATATTCTCACTTCTTATTTGCAATCCAAGGATCAACTTGTTGATAAACTCACCAATGCCATTTCTCGATCACAACTTGGTGACGTCTTAAGTGAGCTGGGCTTACTCGATATCTTCGCACCAGCTTGAGAGGGAGTGTTGTAGGATATGGTGTATCACATTTTACACACGTGGGTTGACTTTTAAATATTGTTAGATGGCATTGTTTGTAAATGATTGTAATTGATGTTTCTTTTCTTCTGCTCACCTTGATTGGCTCCATGTACTTTTATATACATGTATAATCTTTTGTTAGAAAGATAAGCAATAGAATACACAGAGAATTCTCTCTTTTTCTTTTCTTCCCCTTTCCTCCATATTTTTCTTTCTTTTCTCCCTATTTTCATTATAACACTTATGTCTTGCATGACGGGCAATTGTGGTATAAGAGTTGCCTAATTTTGTCCCTCACCTTTCCACCACATCACAGGTTGTTGCAGGAATTTCATTCTATTCTTTCTGCAGGGCACTTTGGCTATTTTCATACCTATAAGTGTCTTTCACAATTTTTTTATTGGAAGGTCTTAAAGCTGATGTGAAATGCTTTGTTGCCAAATGTAATACATGCCAAAGGAATAAATATGAGATGGCAGCACTAGTGGGACTCCTTCAGCCTTTGCCTATTCATGCTTGCATATGGGAAGACGTTGCCGTGGATTTCGTTGACGGGTTACCCCCTTCAATAGGGAAAGCCTACATCATGGATGTTGTGGATTGACAACCAAACTATGCTTAATTTTGTGATTTAGCTTATCCCTATACCACTAAGAGTGTCACCAACATATTTATAAAGGAAGTTTCCAAGTTACATGGCACACACTATTGTAAGTGATTGGATCCTATCATTGTTAGTAGTTTTTGTGTGAATCTTTTCGATTACAAGGGCCGAATTATGGATGAGCATTGCGTTTCACTGTCAAACTGATGGCCAACTGAGTCCATCAATAGATGTTTGGAAACTTATCTTCGTTGTTTTATGGGTGCCAACGCAAGCAATGGGTCAAATGGTTACCTTGGTTGAAGTACAATGCAACTTATTGAATGACCTTGAAGATATGACCTTTTGAAGCTATATATGGATGCCTCCACCTACTTTACCTTCCTATGTGCTCGGCTCTGCAATAGTTGCTAATGTTGATACAAATTATGTGATCATGATTCCTTTCGTCTGACCTTGGCATAATCTACAATTGGCATAGCATCATATGTAGATCCAACATGATAAGCATTGCTAGGATCAAACGTTTGAGACTGGTGATTGGGTATTTGGGTGTACCTTAACTTGCGAACTTATAGACAAACCACATTTACTAGACATGCCAGTCAGAAATTAGCGCTATGGTACTTTGGTCCTTTCAAGGTCATCCAATAAGTGGGTCTGGTTGCTACAAATTTGAATTGCCTCATGGGTCTAAAATTTATCATGTTTCACTTTTGAAAGCATGGGTAGGCTTGCACATTCCGGTCTCTCCAAGTTGCCATTTATTTTAGAGACATGGATGTTTTAGCCTGAACCCTTTTCCTTAATTGATTTTTGATGGTATTGACATGGATCCATATTCATTAAGGAGGCTTTAGTCCATTGGACACAGCTTCCCATAGATGATGTCAACCTTGGGAGAATTTTGAGCTCTTGTAGAGGCAATTTCCCCATTTGAATCTTGAGGACGAAGTTTGCTTTGATGGAGGGAGGAATGGTAGCATCACCAAGCATTGACAGTGTATTCCAATTCATTCATAGACTTGTTAAATCTCATTTGGAGCTCTGTCGTTGGCCAGTTTGGTGGCTTGCATCATGCCCTCTTCGATGGCAAAGTTGTCATTTGCTTGGGACATTGCCTCCGTCTCTCCTAGGTTGTCCTCCTTGTGGCATCTTTCTTTATTTGCTACACTTTGGAGCCTGTGGTGGGATCGTAATAATCGATTGTTCAGAAACATTGCACAATCCAGTGTTGTGGTCGCTAGATGTAGCCTTATCATGTGTGCATCGTGGGGCGCCTCTCTTTTGAGACTGGGTGTAGCTCAACTGGTTGCCTCCCGCCTCAGGAAGCGGGAGATTGCGGGTTCGAGCCCCCATTGCCTAACCTTGGTGCTCCTTATAGGTAGTGGGCTCATCCGTGAGGGTTTTAGTAGGAGTGTGTCTGAGTTTCCCACACGTTAATAAAAAAAAAGTTTAATGAGACCTGAAATTTGCACTTATGATTCACAAAAAGAGCATCAGCCAGATGATGATATCAAAATTTTGTGGCTATAGCATCATTCCATTTTTCTTTGGGCTATAGTGAGGTGCAACATCTACAATAGCTGCTGTTTATCTGAACTGCCAAAGACTTACTGGCTTCTAATATTCACATGTTATATTTTTCATGCTTTTAACTTGAAAACAGTTACTGATGGTTTTCTTAACAAAAGTTTTCATCCTATGTTATTTTAAACTTTGTATTATGTAAATGCAAAATATCTTCTATTCTAAGATTCCTAATAGAAATTGCGTATTTTCTGCATGTTTTGGACTATGAATCTGATAGATCCACAAAGCAGAGCTCCCTGAAATTTCTATATTACTGATCTTAATATAATCTATTTAGATATGTATAATGATGCTCCTAAACAGAGGAGTTTGGGATAATACTGTGAGAACTATTTGTAGGACCTACATGAGATCACATGGATGGTTGGTTCAAAAGGTCTATTTCTGAATATGAGGCTTACAAAAAATCACCTTGATTAGTCAAGCCATTTCTTTAAGGCCCCAAACTTGGATCAATTTTATTTTGTTTTTTGTTAATCCAAATTTGGTGAGGGATTTTAAGTTTTTCATTCAATGGCTACTTGGGCCTCTTCTCTTGAGGAATTTCAAGATTTTTCCTTGACTGACATCTTGTGAGCTTAGAAAGAGTGCCTTGGTCATTATTGTGATCTTTAGTTGGTTTGCTTTAGCGTTTTCTCGTTGTTGGGTATACGGGCTTTGCGAGCTTTTTTGGTTTTTCTTTGCCATGTACTTTTGTTTTTGCGGTACTGGTGCCCTTTTCCTATTAATACAATTACCATTTAAAAAAAAAAATGAAAAAAACTTCGAATATGATCAAATTGGGTAGAGATCCAATTTGTTGGGGGAGTAGGTGGGGCACAAGTGCACTCCATTTTGGAGGGGTGTGCAAGGCATTACCCTGCTCTTCTATGCTTGGGGGATCGTCTGAATAAGGTATAAGAGTTTCTTGGTTATTCTGTTTATTCTTTCTGCGACATTTGATACGTAAATTTTTTTTTGGATTAATAATCGATCACCTTTAAGCTAGAGAGGAGGTTTGAAACCTAGGCAATTGGAGGAACAAACTTATTCCTATGTGGCCGTATGTGTCCACGTGGCATGTGTGCAAGTTTAAATTCATCCATCATGTTTCATGCTAGGGGTGCAAGTTGGGCAAGCTGCGTTAGGCCCTAAGTCAATTTGGGTTATGGCCCGCATTGTAATTATAAGGCCCAAATTTATATTTGGTCAATGTGGGCCATAATTATTTTGAATTGGGTTCAGGTCCTAAAAGGGGGCTCGAGCCTTTGGTTTCTTGGGCCCTTCACCTTCTCTCTCTCCCACTACTATCAATGTGCTAATTGATCATTTTTAGATATGGAAACCTTGTCTACGAATAACCATATGTTTGTCCCAAGTTCTATATAGAGATGTGGAGGGAGAGTGGTGGATTGAGTGAACTTGTATTGGGAATTACTGAATTAGGTTGAGTTTGGAATTTGAATGGTTAGGATGTATATTATTTAAATCAAAAGTAAGGATTTTTATTAAGATGCCATAATAAAGTGTATGTATTGCATATGTGGGCCATATGGTTTGAGTTGTGCTTCAGTCTAAATTTAGGTTTTTGGGTTGGATCCAGTTGGGCCCTTAGAATGCAATGCTTAGGATTGACCTGATTTAAATACACCCTTCTTTAGCCCGTTTAAGGCTGGGATTTGTCCATGTTGACCTGGGGTTAATTTTTCCTAGGTCAGGCTAGACTGAAGAATAGCCAGTACTACTAAAGCCCAGAGTGTATGGAGTAGATCCAATGGGGATTTTTCCCTTCAATGATCCATTTGATGCTATGGTGAGCTTGGTGAATGGTCTGGTTAGTTTTGGCCACCAATGTAAAAATTGCTGGGGGTAAATTCAACTTTTTTTTTTTTTTGTAACATGGGTATCCTCACCCCACATTGGAGGAGAGACTAATCCCACGAGCATGTGTAAACCTCCCTATCCACATACACTAGTTAAGTCAATGATGAGTAACTCCATGGGGAGTGGCTTGAAGGGGTTGAGCGGGAATCAAACTCAAGACCTCTCTTTATGAGGCGGGTGTCTTGATGCTATGGTGAGCCTGGTGAATGGTTTGGCTAGTTTTGGCCACCAATGTAAAAATTGCTGGGGGTAAATTCAACTTTTTTTTTTTTTGTAACATGGGTATCCTCACCCCACATTGGAGGAGAGACTAATCCCACGAGCATGTGTAAATCTCCCTATCCACACATACTAGTTAAGTCAATGAGGAGTAACTCCATGGGGAGTGGCTTGAAGGGGTTGAGCGGGAATCGAATTCAAGACCTCTCTTTATGAGGCGGGTGTCTTGACCGTCTCATTGCATTTTTATTGGGAAAATACCGTTATTGCGATACCATTAGTTATTTATCGTTATTTTCATTTTTATTGGTAAAAATCTGGTAAAAGTGCAATATTGTGGTATATTGTTGTTATTAACGGCATTTTTTTTTTCTAGTTTTTAATAAAAAATGCTACTAGTGTTGTATGAGAATTACGACTAGGCTTTTCTAAGTTTTAAGTCCTTAATTTTTTTCATTATGTTTTCTTCTTATTTTCTCTTTTCCCTTATTTTGATATTTGATGATTTCTATGATGGCATTTAGCAATGAATTTATGCGGGCATTAGATAACATTTAATGGTCCAAGAAATGTTCGATGATGAATTATATTTTGTTTTTTATAATAATTAAAGTAAATTATTTTCTATAATATATTTGCACTTTAATCACAAATTTATTCATGGGTATTTCAAGTTTAAGTGGTCATTTTATTTATATATTATTTATTATATATTTATTTCTAAATGTCTATAGTTTTGTGAGACTTTTCAGGTAATTTCTTGGTAAAAACCTAAAAAATTGAAAATCCTGATATTACCAGTAGCTGATATTATCTTGAGAACGGTATTTGTGTCATTGATTTTTTGGGCTCTAGCAACCGTATAGTGGTCTGTGGTATTATTGTTTTTTTATAGACTATCCACTTTGGATATGCTTAAGTCACTATTTATCATGAAAACATCCTTTTCTCATGTCATTCTTGAAATGGAAGTTCAATTTTCTGTGTGCGTGCGCGCGGACATGTGTGTGAATGTGCGTTCATGCACATGTGATGTGTTAAATGTGTTCTCACAGCTTTATACTTGACTGGTGGCACAAATCAAAATGCTAACTTATTCTTTGCAGTGATTTTGTTCCACAGAAGGGCTACTCATCCCTCCTCTCCTTCACAGTTACTGACATAAACAGCACTGTGACAAAGTTAATGGCATTAGGTGCTGAGATGGATGGTTCCATCAAATTTGAGTTCCATGGAAAGGTAACCCAGCATGCATCATTTTAAGATATACTAATTGTATCACTCTAAAAATCCGTTCCCTTTATCTCTTGGATTGGCTTTCTGTGTTCTATGTTCCCACTCCACCTTTTCAAAGATCATATTATCTATTGCATATACTCTACCATGTCTTTGAGTAACAACTCTTTTAACAGCTTTTTTTAAGAGATAATAAAAGACATATTAAAGAAAAGTGATAAAATAAAAGAGAGCACTTTTCCTCAATAATGAGGAGACGAGGCAGATGACTCAAACTAACAAGAAAAGTCATCCTATCAAGCACAAATAGACAATCCCCAACAGTCACTGTTAGCAATCTTGGTCCAATGCCCATTGAATTGATCCACTGATAGCCCTCATAGCCATTGCTGAATGGATGATGTTCAACTTTGGTGGACTCAATAATGTTGGTACAAGAGGAAGCTATGTCTTGAAACACTATTTTGGCACTCATTCCAAACAAACCAAGTGATGGTTAGAGTCACAAGTTTCTGTAATGCTTGGGCATTCCCATGCAAGGCACCTGCACCTAACACGTGAAGAGACTGAAGAAAGTAGGGGGGAAGGACCCATGACATGGAAAAGAGAGAGAGAAAGGCCAAATGGGAGGGCAAAATTTTAGGATTTTAGGTTATCCAAAGTAAGATTGTATTCCAAGAGGCTGCCTATACAAAAAACTTTCACAGTAGAGGGGGAAAGAGAATACCAAATAACTTTATGAGGGCAATAGAAGAGGGTTTTAGAAGTTAGTAGATAGATTTACATAAAAGATTTGTAGTTGTATCTTACCATACCATTGAACAAATATGCACTTATGAGGCCCACTTTTATTGAACCCTTGGCTCAAACATTTAGATTCTTTGACCCAAGTCGTCCTATTTTTGTTACCAATTTTTGGGTATAATTATTAATTAAGGAAATCAAATCCTCCTATTGTGGAATGTCAAAATCCATAAGGTTTCTACTAATAGTTGAAGCCCATGATACTCTCCCCCCTAACTCCTCGACACAATCAATAGCTTCCCTCTTTTCTGAGAACCTTGTAATCTTTGATTCTTTATACTAGGGGATGTTTCTAGCCTTTGATGTATGAGGGCAACCATCTTAAATGACTTCTTTGATCTTTTACCGCTAAAAAAAAATGACTTCTTTGATCTTTTCCCCCCTCCATCAGAGCAACCTTTACAGTCCCTTTTTTACGAAGAGGAAAAGAAGGATCCTTGAGGGCATGTTTGCATGTTTCTAACCTTGCATGGAAAATAAGGTTTTCATGCAAACACAATTTACAGGAAAATATACGGTTGGAATCACTTTTCCAAGTCGTGCAGTTTTCCTATGTTTGTGTTTGGGCATGGAATCCTATTATTTTTTGCTTATTACCATGTCAAAAACTTTTCATTGTTTGCTTCCAGAATGTAGGAAAAATGGTTGGAAAGGTTATATTGGCAACGAATCGGGTTCGGGTTGAGTTTAGTCAACCTTTGAACCTATTCTTCTACTAGGGTTGCAATTCGGGCAGGTCGGGCTCAGTTTTGGGTCTATTCGAACTGAACCCAATTGCAATTAAAGGTTCTAAGCTTGAGCCCAAGCTAGATTAACCCAAATTAGTCAAACTCGAGCCCAATTCGAATTGTATTTGTAGGTCCCAAGTCCAATTTCATGCCCAAAATGTATAAAATATTATTAAAATATAAATTATATATTTATACAATATTAATTAAATAAATTTAGATTTATAAATTATTGCTCAAATTAGGCTTTGGAGCCAAACTTGGGCTGTCATGTACTAGGCCAATCAAAATTTTAATTCAGGCATTATAATTTAAGCTACATAGTGGGCTCTACCCGAGCCTGACTCAACCTTAACCCAATTTTTTTTTTTCAAAGTGACTTCAAGAAATAAACCAATCAACCCAACCCAAATTCATTTACCAAATTATGAAGAGTTGGAAAACTCTTTTCTCATCCAAGCTTCAAAGAGAGATTCTTACAAGGGACCATAGGAAAATAAAAAGGTACACTTTCATTGAACTTATCTCTAATTCTCTCTTTATGTCACACCACACATCCACCTTAAGTTCACAGCATGTTTCTTGGTCACTGTTTACGTTACGTTATACCTTCTTTTCTTCTTGCCTAGTATTCAGCTCCTTATGGCATTGCAAGCTAATTGCCATATTGGAAAAACACCCCTTTAATCAAATGTGACACCGCATAAACTTGCCTAAAACCACTTAGCATCATCCTACTAGCCATATCCATTAGACCCCTTTTTGTTCTCTACAGTTGCACCCAAGACATAAAATTCTTAATGTGTT
>CM039091.1:48457898-48490275 GCA_022113865.1 Chimonanthus praecox
AGAATTAGTCGGGAACTCTAACAGGTCTAGACACATCGATCTTCAAAAAAAAGTAAAAGAGCAATTCTTTTTTTTTTTTTTTCAAGAAAAATGGAATGCAAAGCAAGCTGATGAGAATCCTTTGTTGATAAAAAAGTTTAAAATTGATTTTTAGAATTTATATTATCGAGTTTGATGTAAAGAGAAATATATTAATATTTTTTTTTTTATGAAATTTTACCTTTATCTGATTATCCTATTCCTTGGTTTCAAATTTTTAAGAATTAATAGTCTTTATCTATCAAAATTTAAAAGTCGAGATTATATGGCTTAAATCATCGAGTGATAGTAAAACTTTATATACTCCATATCCATATAATCACCTGCCAAATAAACTTAAATTTATATAATCTATACTCCATCTAATAACGTATCTTATCAGCATGTCTTAATGATGATGTTTCAACATGCTCAAGTTTATTTCACAGTGGTATTTGTGACATCCACAACATAGAATCTAGAAATTGTATGAAATATGTTATTACTTTGGTAGATAATTTTTCCAAGTTCACATACTTTTACTTTGAGAAGTAAAGTTGAGGCTTTAGATAAGTTTTCCAATTATAGAAATGAGGTTGAAAGTTACCCAAAATAGAGGTGTTAAGGTCTGGTAGAGGATGGGAATCAAAACATAGAACAATCTATGAAGTAATTGTCATCACCTCAACAAAATGAAGTAGATAAGAGGAAAAATAGAACTTTGATAAACATGTTTATTCCTATGTTGTTCACTTGAGGCTGACATCAAAGTTTATAAGAAGAGGCAACTCTTTTCATATATAGTATTCTCAATAGAGTTCTTCATAAATCTTTAATGAAAACTCCCTTTGAACTTTGAAAAGATTGAACTCCCAATCTAAGCATATTTAAAGGTATGGAGGATGTCCAACTAAAGTTGATGTTCCTTAGTTTTTAATAAATAAAGTTAGGACCTAAAACCTTGGATTGTGACTTTGTGGGTTATTCCTTTATTAGTAAAGGCTAAAAAGTTAGTTCTTAAAATCCAAAATTATATAGAAAAGAATTTTATTATAAAATCCATAGATGTGGAGTTCTTTGACATGCAATAATAGTACATTAGTTGAGTCATCTAATCAACATTTGAAAAGGTCCATTCATAGTAATATAGGTAGCTCAATCTAATAGGTTGTATAGATTTTGAAAAGAAAATGAATTCGAATGGTTCTATAGATATATAGAAAGTGAGATTAATGGCAAAAGAGTTTGTCAATAAAAAGGTATCAACTTCTTTCATCACCCGCTGGTCAGGTCTTCTACCATTTTTTTTTCCCAGCTTAATTATCTTTTTTCCTGTTTTGTTGAGCTTTTTTCTTTCTTTCTTTCTTGTATTGGCATCTCTTGTGCTTTTATCTATTATTATTTAATATATGAACCATTTCAGAAAAGAACTTCTTTAATACTTATTCTTTAGTGGTTAAAATTACAACTATAAGAGTTTAAGAGTTTATTAGATATAGCCACTATAAATAATATGAGCATCCATCAATGCAAAATATACATTTCTAAGTGAAAAACTGAATGAAGAAAATCTTTGTATGGCCTAAAGTAACCACCTTGAGAGTGGCATGAAAAGTTTGATCAAGTGATGATATCTATGGATTCAATGTGAATGAGTTAGCTAAGTGTGTCTTCAATAATTCTTATGAAAATGTTTGTCTAATTATTTGCCTTTATGTTGATCATATGTAAGTGATTGGATCAAGTGAATGCCTAGTAGTGATACAAAGAGCTTCTCATCTTCTAATTTTGATATGAAAAATCTTGAAAGAGTAAATATGACATTAGGCATAAAAGTTGTAGAGATTATAATGTGATAAGACTATCTTAATTACATTATTTAGAAAATTATGCTTTTTCCTTATGTATGATTGTACTACTATACATACACCCCTTGATTGACATGCTAAATTAAGTAAGAATTTAGGTGACAATGTGACATAAATTGAATATGTTAGTTGATTGGAAGCCTAGGGCCTTTGAAGAAGTAAAGTCACAACTGGAATACAATTATCATCATCATAAGCCAACATGTCATTTACTTCGAGTTGACTTTACAAGTTTGACTTTTTGAATTGACTCTATAATATATTATTAGACTCTTTTTTTATCATTTCCCTTCATTTTTTCAATGGTTCAGTCTCTCCTTCTAACAATGTTCTTAGTCGGTCTAGATCCATTATGGAAAGTAGTTAGTTATAGTATCATTTTGAATTGGCTCACTTTAATGAGTGAGAAAATGAGGTTATGAGAATTGAACTTGTTATCTAGAACACTGGTTTGCCTAATTGTTTTCCCTCTTCAGTTTTTTTTTTTAATATTTTCATAATGAGAGTAGATTGTTGGTTTTATGTGTCTTTAAAACTTAAAAAAAAAAAAACATTTACGATGGAGAGTTTCTATATAATGTTAAAGTTTGTTTTAAGTCTCACATGAAAAGGAAAAGAGAATTGGAAGGCTCTTCGTAATGTTAAGACTAGTTGCAATGAATTCTACATTGAAAGTGAAGAAGAAGATCTATAGATTTATAAAAGACAAACAAGCTGAGCCGAGCAAGCCAAGTTGAGCCTGGCCAAAATAGGGTTGCTTATTAAGCCTTAGTGCATACAACTTTATGGATCACCGTTATATAGACACCTGTATTTTCTTTCTTTATACACCCATTTTCAAAAAATCAGGTGAAATTATCCTTTTGTCCTTTTGTTTTTTGAAAAAATGGCCTTCCCTCTTAATTTTTTGGGTACGATTTTTTAAGTCCAAAATTATATTCTTTTCACTTAAAATCAGTATCGGAGTTGATAAAATTCAAAATAGATGAATTTTAATACCTTGTTTGTAGAAATAGGTCGAGAAACTGACTCTTCTGAAAATCCGAGTCAAACGCGCAAAGGTTACAGTTGACAGAGAGACGGATGCTCGACCCATTTCTACAAACAAGGTATTAAAATTCATTTATTCTGAATTTTATAAACTTCGGGACTGATTTTAAATGAAAATGATACAGTTTTGAGCTTAAAAAATCGTACCCAAAAAATTAAGAGGGAATATCATTTTTCCTTAATTCTTTAGGTACAATTTTTTAAGTCCAAAACTATATCATTTTCAGTTAAAATCAGTCCCGGAGTTCATCAAATTTAGAGTAGATGAATTTTGATACCTTCTTTGTAGAAATCGGTAGAGAAATTGCCTCGTTTGAAAATCTCACTCTACATTCGTTCAAACAATGTGGTGAAATTCGAATGACAATTTATTTTCAAAAATGAGAGGACAAAAGGATAATTTTACTTATTTTTTTTTCTAAAACGGGTGTATAGAGAAAGAAAATCCAAGTATTTATATGTCCGGTACCTTATTTTTTATCCACGTAAATTCCTTCCAACCCATTGTGGTAGCTATATTTGGTGTTTGTTGAGATTGTCGAGAAACCTCAATTTAAGGAGTAGCTTTGCAAGTGACTGTATATCTGATTATCTTCCACTTTCTACAACCTTCTCCAACTTACTCTTATTTTAAAAAGGCAAACTAGAACAATAGTGTAGTGAATCATTTAGGCTCAAGCCAGAGTACAACACAGCCTAAGTCCCTTTTTTTAGCGAATAGCCGACGTGCTTCGACGAGTCTGATCCAACAAAAGACTACAACCCTATGTCTCTACAGATTGTGCTGCGAGAAACGCACATATCTTCAAAGCATTTTTTACCAGTAACATAATCTTTTTTACAGAAATAGTGATTGAATTTCATTAATAGGTAAAAAGATAATAAATTATAATTTGTACAAGAGAGTTATACAAATCATAAAAGAACTTAAAATACAAACAAAGAATCTCATACATGTAACAAAAGAAAATCAATAATGTGTTGGACCAACGAACGAGTCTCATGTTTGTTACAAAGGGAGAGATTTAGAAACTTATAAAAGATTTGATTCACTCCAGATAATAGATTAGTATTTTAGACTTAGATATCCATATCCTAACAAGTGGAATCAGAGCCATATCACCAAGCGAACGCATGTGGACGCATGAGAGCCTCGTTCAATGGAGAGATTTTGGATGGCAAATGAGTCCATTGATTGTGAAGGGAGAGATTTAGAGACTTATACTGGATTTGAGTCACTGATAAGGTTAAGTAACAAACGAGTCATACGTTGATTGTGAAACGAAAGATTTAAAAATTTATATAAAACTTAAATCACTCTACTTATTAAACTAGTCTTTTAAATTAGATACCGAGTCTTAACTTTACCTCCATCCCAATACACGCTCACCCTCTTCCACTCAACTTGAACTAGACTTGAAAGAAAATGTTGTTTTTTTCTACGAGCCTCCGTTTAGAACTAATCCTAGCGGCAAGACAGACTGGCTCTACTAACGAGATTCACTGACGAGCTTATTGAGGAAGGAAGTTTACTGTGTTCTTGACTTCCCTCAGCTTCCG
Source organism: Chimonanthus praecox (assembly GCA_022113865.1). Classification (NCBI taxonomy): domain Eukaryota; kingdom Viridiplantae; phylum Streptophyta; class Magnoliopsida; order Laurales; family Calycanthaceae; genus Chimonanthus; species Chimonanthus praecox. Next base: position 48,462,395 of record CM039091.1, read on the forward strand.
GTGACTAGAATATAAGAATTCCACAACTATTACCCTCTTTTGTGCCTGACATGACTCAACTGTATGGTTTGATCTTCCTAAGTTAAAATTTCATTTTCCAAAAAGTTTTTCATGCTTTAAGAGCCACCACTGTGGCATTCACAAGACCCCATCGTAGATCGCTAGAACACTGGTTTAATCAATGAAAATTGCTCGCTATATTTTAGTGGATTCAGTCAAAAATAATATTCTACATTACAAATATAATTACGTTTGCTTCTTTTGTTAATATCACTTCTTTTATTTCATTAATAAATAATAATTTACTTTAAAAAAATAATTTCAAATTAATTATCTATTTTATTTTTCTTTTACAAGATATTTTAGTTTTCAGGTTTAGGGTTTTTTGCCTAACCTGTGTTGTGGGCGTTTTTGTTTTGTTTTTGCTTGTGTTATGAGCCCAATTTGTATATTTCTTTGAAATTTTTTTCCTCTTTTGAACGAATCTTACCCATTGTTCAGAAAAAATATTTTAGTTTTCTATTTTTTTCATTTTTCCTATATGTAATTTTTAATGTTCAAATTTGTTGTACCATCCTTTCCAAAAGAGACAACATAATTGTAACTTTTTGTTTTAAAATCAAACCATGTAATAATAGTAGGACAGACAACCATACCAATAATCATACCACAGTAAAGCAAAGAGCGATACACGACTTGAGTTGTGGTGATCGAAGAACTGCAAGACCTTTTTTGTTTCAGAGAGATTAGGGCTTCACTCTTCCACTACGTAATACATATGAGGATGTAATCACTGTTTTGCCCTCATAATCAACCAATTAAGAATCGCCCAAGTGCCTCCACACGATTGAATGTTCCATGCAATGAAAGTGTTGCGTTCAAACTACTTAAAACAAAAGATTAAGAAAGTGATCATTGTTAAATAAATTACAAATGACAAACGTAGTTCTCTTACTAATTACAGAAGCATGAAAAGGGAGAGAATCCCATCCCATTTTTTGTAATGAACGTCTAAACAAAAGAAAAAGGGGCACGGCGACATTCACCAGTCGAGGATTCTTCACCAGTTGAGCATCCACTATTTGTTGTTGGAAATGAAAGAGAAGGTATATTTCCATGGGAACTTGAACAAGGAGAGCTGTCCGGCATTTACTTTGGCATTTTATGTTTACCTTCAAACATGTCTTGGGACTTGTTGCAGTAATGGAGCAAAGCTGTTCTCTTGGAAAATTTTGAGATGAATTTCTCCTTCCACGTGTTTCCTGAGATAAAGAAACAATTCCAACATTTCCATTTATGGGTCTTCAATTCAGGAATCGTTGGACCTGCGTATCTAATTTTAAAAGATTAGTTCCTTAGGTGGAATGATTCAAACTTTTTACAAATTCCTAAATCTCCCTTTACATTTCTAACGTGAGACTCGTTCACAGTAGCCCCAACAATCTTCCTCTCGAACGAGACCAGCCTCATCTCGTCCACCTAGAAAATCTTCTGAGTTCGCATGAGGTAACCTGATACTTGGGATCTAATACCACTTGTTAAGACCTTGGGTATAACATCCCAAATACTAACATGTTAGGTAGATTAATAAATCTCTAGATATCTCTCTACAGTAGATTAATAATATAAGCAGACAAATTGAGAAGAAAAAAACATATGCTGCATGAAAATAAAGTGGCTACCGATCTTGTTGATGTGGAGAGCATTTTATAGCAGATCAAGCTATCAATATCATAAATCTTTCAAGACTTGTCTATGCATGCATATATATCTTGGTGGGTCTTTTCAATTTGGAAAATCTACAAAGATTGATATTTTTAGTGTGCGAGAAGTACCCATAAAGCTGTATCAAGAAAGAATGCCAATAGTTCGAACCATAAACTTTTAATAGAAAAATCACCTCAATCACAATATTAGATCCATAGCAAAGAAAACTGATAAAAAGATGAAACATACTCCATGAAAATAAAGGGAGCAGCTACTGCTCTTGTTATGAAGAGCTTTTTAAGATGAGATCGAAGCTCACTATCATGATCATAATCATTTAAAACTCAAATTGGAAACATGCAAGAAAACTGGCAAGTTTAAGAGGAAATAGCTTTGAAATTGCAATAACCATAAACCATCAAAGTGTGAAAATAGAGAGAGTAGGAAGAATCTATGATTCTTGCAAACTAAATCACAAGCCAGAAGAGATCGACCACAAAATAAATCATTTTCATTAAGGCAAGCATATATATAATAATTAGAATAAGATACTAGTAAATATTCTCTAATATAAAAGGGAGCTCCCTTCAGTCCAAGGACAGGAGGCATAGGACTAAACATATCTCCCGCATCATTCACTCATTTACTAAGGGCTGCACTAATCTTAGTATTTGAATGAATGAGTCAGCAGTTAATTCAGCCCTACAGCCACCCATGAGTGGACTGAAGGAAGCTCCCTTCGACGAGTATTCTAAACAGAAAAACAAGTAAGACAAACAACATCACTAAAAAAATCTTCACAACTAATCTTTGAAAGTCATGTACAATTTAAAAGAAAATTGTTCCATTACCTTGTGCTTGGAAACCCTAATCACCAACCATCTTAATCCAATTGAGGGCCGGATGATGTTGGAAGAACATCAAAGGGGCTCCTCACTTAAAATATATGGTACTAATTTTATAGAATTAAGAAAATTAGAGTGAAGGATCCATTAGTCATTACATATAAAGACATCAAAAAGTTATCTTAAAGAAGATTGAGAAAGAGAGACAAAAGAAGAAGACAGAAGGGAAAAAAAGGGCAAAAGTCGTGGAGCTTCATTCTCTCAGGTGTAATGGAGCCAGAGATATAACTGTTGGGTCTCTTTCCTCTGGATAAAGTATAGAAAGTGACAAGACTGAGGGACCAAAATCTCACACAGAGCTGAAATCTCACAAAGAGAGGAGCTTCTCCTTATCACTGCTACTGCTACCTACAAAACTGATGAATCTCATGTTAGACGAATGGCTTTAAATAAGTGAGAGAGAGAGAGAGAGAGAGAGAGAGAGAGAGAGAGCATCTGCAGCTAATGGAAAAATAAATTGTTTAAGAAATAAGAGAGGGATTTATTCATATTCCATCTTTCTTCAATCCAAGTAGCTTCTCTACCATCTCTGCATGATGGAAGGCCATCACTTCTTTTCTTGTCCCCCTTCTTTTCTTATTATATATAAAATACACACACACTACCTTCCCCACAAACCCTAATTCACTCCCCTAAATCTGAAATATGTCTAGGGACACATCTAACATTTCTAAATCAATGCTTGAGATAAGTAATCATGTTATGATGAGAGAAATATATTTAGAGTTGTCAACATGTTATAACTGCAATTATTTATGTTGACAACCGTATTTTCTTCTCTACTGCATCAATATAATATAAATTTTTTTAATTATCGAAAGTATTTTGGCATTTCACCTGACTAATTTTCAAGACATAAAAATCTTCTTATCTATACACACCAAATAAAACTACAGATAATAACTTTTAGGATTAAGCATAAAGTGAACAAGACCCTCGTTTCCTCGAATGAGTTTTTGGCCATCTCTCGAGATTACCATACCAGTTGATGTCAGCAATGGGTAAGCATTGTGTATTATTAAATTTACAACAAGATTTTAGCAATTCATTAACAAAATAAAAATGGGCATCACCATCAACATGATGAAAATATATGGATATTTTTATAGCAAGGAAAATATCGTTCAGTAGATTACTGTACACAAAAATCGCAAATCGCTATCCAACCAAAGGAAATGAAGCATATACTGACCACCTTTTTTTTTTTTATTGAAAAATGTGGACACACATAATTTGATAATGAAAATAACATTCAACCATTTTATTCGTTTGTGCAAAATGAGTAAGGATTATTGCCGCATTTTTTATATGGAATTCTAGAGAGATTAATCAAGTATCCTAAGTAACTAAAATAAGAAATCGAAGAATGGTTTAAAGTCATTAAAAATTAGAATCATTAAAATCTTTATTTTTATTATTTTGAAATTACGTGTGGAAAACCCAACGTAAAACTCCCACAGGTGATACTCACTACCCTTAGGGAACACTAGATAAGATCATGGAGACTCAAACCTAACACCTCCCACAGAAGATTATCTGAACCTTTATTTCATTATTTTAGTTCGATAGATACAAATATTTAAGGGATCTGATTTGTTTGTTGTGTGTAAACTCACGACTATATACGTTAATTTTTTTTTTCCTTGTTGCCATAACATGTCACTTCTTAGGTTAAATCGAGTAAAGCTCATGCTAATCCACTTAAAACTAAGTTTTTTTAAATTTGGAATTAACCTAATTTGAAATACCAAAAATACCTACCTTCTGAAAACCAAGTCAAATCAAGAAAGTACATGGGACTCAATAATCTGTAATCGAGAATCGAACAATTAAATAGATTGCCAAAATCAATCATGGTAAAAAAAAACTATAATAGATCCCAGAAACGATAATAAAATAAAAAATCAATCAAACAAAAAACTCAAATTTAGTAAAATAATTGAAAATAAAAAGGTCTAAAATGGAAAAAAATAAAATATCTTTCTATATTTGTATGAGAAAAATAATTAGGATTATAAAATATTATATTGTAATAAAAAAATGTAGGTTGGGTCCTGAGTCTCAGGTCTTTCATACATAAGCCCGACCTTACTCAAGAAAATCTGAGGAATTCTAATTATAGAATCGACCTAAGCCCAAACCTAATGATTTTTAATTTGACCATACCTATATTTTAACTGGGTTCATGCAGTCTTATTTTTAACTTGACTTGCACCCTTACACATCTTGAACTCCATGGTTAGGTGGGTGAACTCCATATACAAGATAATACACTATTAGTAGATAATTCTTTCTCCATTTTATAAAATTTTGCATATATATATTAGATACAAACATAAAAATTTGTGCTAAACCCTTCAAGCTCACCAAATTTTAAAATAAAATTTGTTTTTCTATTTTTCAGTTATTTTTTGCAAGAACTTTCTTTAGTCTTCGATAATAATATGATATTGTTGGCTCAATGTCCAAGTGCTTCTAACTCACAAAATCCAATCTTAAAATCTCTTTTCTATATTAAGTCTTTTTTTCCAAATAAATTTCTCTTTTTTTAATACTAATGGAATAAGGATAGATCAAATCTTTAAAGTTCACCAAATCAAATCATAAAATTTCATTTTTTTCAATATTTACTTATTCCCTCATAAATTTTTATATTCTTTTGTTTGCCAACATTTGAGCAAATTACAACCATGACCAATGACCGAGATTTATTTGATTTTTATTTAAGACCAAGGTATTTAAGCGTCCCATTTAAATTTTTCAGACATTCCACTTGACTAATCCTTGGAGCATGTGCAAACCTCTCAATCCAGACACACCGATTACAAAACTAAGAGGATTAACTATTTTTGTGTCGAAGGGAACTTAATTCTAAACCAAGATTTATTTGATGTTCTCATTAAACTCTCTCTTTATTGAACATGCCACGAAAAGCCTTTGATTTGGAGCAAAAATACTCCATAGGAACCTTCATGTTTTATTCACATTTTATTGTCACATAACACTAAGCCTCATGTCATTTGATAATAAACCGATGTCTTGTAACCTACAAAATTAAATAAGTGGTTTGTGAGAATTTAAAAAAAAAAAAATCAATTTAATTAAATATGTATATTTATTTTATTTAAGCTAAAGTAAAGTAGATGGTTAAAGTGTAACTCTTTGTTAACTATCAATTTCATTTACTTAAATTAGATAGATAAATATTTTTAAATGAAACAATTTAAAATTAGAAAATCAATAATCTCTACTTTATTTACTAAGGTCATTATATCTTATAGATTTTTTTTTGAGAAAAGACGATAAAGATAGAGTGAATACAAATATAATCTCATTATATCTAATAGATTAATATATATTATTGAAATTAACAATGTGCCACGAAAACTTAAAACTTAGTTTAGTCGGATTAGTGTTTCAGTTTAGCTGTATGCAGAGGAATGAAGTCAATTATAACACGAAAACTCTAATCTGACATAATCGAGTCACAAGGTTCTTGTCAGTCAACTTAATTTGAATACTATATTCATTTGTAAGAGAAAGTAACTTTATCAAAATTAATTAGAGATATCCAATTTTACAATTATGGAAAATAAATTTCATTTTAAATATTTGTCATTTGATTTAAGTAAATGAAGTTGACCGTTAATAGACAACTCCATTTCAATAATTTATTTAATTTAATTTAAATTTAATGGTTGTTGTACATATTTGATGAGACTAAGTTCTTATAATTCTCAAATCTACAATTTATTTATTTTATTTGAGAGAACCATGGCCTCTGTTTCTTCGCCTAATATCATCTAATCCAACTTAGATCACAAAAGTTAGGACTCTTATGAAACCTATAAAAACACATGTTAAATACTAAAAGATACAACTGATAAAGGATTCAAGAAGAGTCTCGATCTCTCACGAAACCATATGAGACATTAGTGTAACCTAAATATATGTACCCAGAAAGTTAGAAAAGTAAAACTATTCCAATAGAAATGTTAGTTGAAGAAAGCTACTTCTAGGTGAGATCTTACCAAATTGAACTATTCAAGCCAACATCAAGAGCATTCAATTATCTATTCAGTAATGAACGAGTCTCACATTAGTTGTGAAGAAGGAGATTTAAAGACTTATAAAATATTTAGGTCACTACACGTAATGGGTTAGTCTTTTGGACTGAATAACCGGTCTTAACAAATAGTATCAGAGTCATATCTCCAAGTCAATGCCTGTGGACTCAAGAGATCTCCTAACAAGACGGGATGGCCTGCCATATTTTATCCGTCAGAGAGCCTCGTTTGAAAGGGGGATTGTTGGAGCAGTGAACGAGTCCCACATTGATTGTGAAGAGAGATTTATGGATTTATAAGAGATTTCGATCACTCCATCTAATGAGCTAACTTTTTGGGATGGATACTGAGTCTCAACACTATCGAAACTTAAATTCATAGATCACTGATAGTTCATTCAACCGCAAATTAGAATTGATAGCCAAATTACATTTACAGTCCCATCTTTATATTCGACTGAAACTCATCTTCAAGAGTAATTGACTCCAAATGTATATGAAGTTAAAACAACTTACAATAATAATATAGAAAAATGACTTTTATCTATAAATAATTAAGCATTCGATTTGTTTTAAGAAAGAAGCCATATTTGGCGAATCTTATGTTTTCTGTCTCTTTTAAGTGTGTAAAATAGACTTCGAGTCTGATGGGTTAAGACATCTTAATTAATAGGAGTAGCCATTAATTTTAACTTACCCACTTTACAATATAAAAAGCATGAGTCCATGGACACATCCAAGAGCCATTCTCCAAGTCCATGACAAATAACAAATTCCATGAAAATCAGAATTTTAGAAGGATTCAGGTGGTGAAAGTAATCATGAAAAATTCCTATTCCTTTGCCTGGATAAAAGACCGTAAATAGATTTACAACTTCTGCCCCACTTAGATTGCAATCCTACTCTCACCTGTATTTAGAAAACAGGAAAATATGGAGCAGAAAAGGGAAAGGAGAAAAATAAAGAAAAGAGTACATCCCGATTCTATTAGGGTAGAACAATGCTTATGAAAACTCTCCATCAGTGTTTCTATTTTTCGGTTCTGGACAAGCTCCATCACCTTGGCTTGTAGCTGCTGCAATTTTTGCTTGACTCGAATAATATAAATATCTATGTAGAGAGAGAAATGATTGGACATGAGGGAATGGTCCATGCTGAGGCTACTGCTGTTCGACTATTTGTGGAACTTACAAATGGTATTCATGGTGGATGGTTACAAGCACGGGTAGAAATCTCGGTATCGCGTTATCTCGTGTTGTCCGATATATTTCTTTTCCTTTTTTTTTATAACAAAACCCACCAATATCAACCGATACGTATCATATCGGCCGATATTTACAACCCTAGTTAGATGTGATTAACAGATGACAATAACATTTTTGCTTTATACAATGAAAGAACATTTAATTTTTTCTTTTGTTCACTTTTCATTATTAACATGATAAAATACTACACCAATATCTGTTGTTTTTTTTTTAATAACATGGATATTTCCAATTTATACTGAAGTTGAGACTAATCCTATCGGCATATGCAAACCTCTCCATTCACACACATCAATTAAATATACAGGGAATGACCCGTTGGAGTTGAGTATGAATCAAACTGAAGACACCACTTTATAAGACGGATTTCTTGGCAGTCGGAACTACCAATATCCATTCTTATGAAAAAATATTGATTTGTCTGTCAATTTTCTTCATGAAATATCATAACCTTAAGACACATAAACTTAGATTTGCCTTTCAGAGTTTGATTTTCATAAGGAGTTATAAATATAATAGGGTGCCAATACTTTTGTATCATACAAAGAGTTCAGCCAGCTTGATAAATATGATGTAGGACAAAAATATAAAGTAATCTTGTCTAAATTCTTTAATAATGGATGGAGAATGTCAGATCTTAATCTCAATGCTCTCTTCAAATCAATCAAGTCAAATTTGAAGACGAAAATTTAGGAGAAAGTGACAATTTCTTTAGGACTACTCTCTCCTCTGATGTGGAATTTTGATTTTGTCCAAACTCTAATTTCCTCTTTTCTCTTTCCTTATGTTTTTTTAGCAAAATCAAAATTTCACATGAAAGGAAAGAGTAATCCTAAGAAATTGTCACTTTCTCCTAAATTTTAAATCACTTCACAATTTTAAATATAATTGAAGTGGGACTAAATACAAATACAAAACCGCCACTTTATAATTCTAGAAGAGAGATAATCACTTTTTCTATACATGTCAAAATTACACAAATGTGAACTATTAGATAGATCAGGGATGGAAATTTCTTTCTCGGCTGATATCATTTCTCTCTCCTACTTTTTTTATTTTTTTACCAAAAAAAAAAAAACACTTTTATCGATACATATGGTATTGGCCGAGATATCAAGGTTTTAAGAACCGAGATTATTACCCCTGAGATAGATTATTGAATAAACCATTCATTAAATTTAATTTCATATTAATTAGACATCGTATTAGATCCAAAATATGATCATTAGTAAAGATCATAACAATTAACTCGAAATAAATCTAAACCTAAATAGTTTAAAAATTAGTCATATTGGCACGGTCATACACACACCATAATAGTATCTGCGTTCACGAGAAAGTTATCTCTTTAGGATGTAAGTGTTTAAAATAGGGCTAGATTGGGTCGGGATTTGAAGAATTTAATCTTAGCTTATGCATTACATCGGTATTTATAGTCTTTAGCTGACCCTATGGCTATTTCAAACAAACTCATAATCTAATCTTAATCCTAAACCAAATACATCTCTTATCATACATTAACCCAAACTTAGATTCCTAATCCAATATGAATTCTAAGTAAATACAATCTCTAATATATCTAACAGGATTCTTTCTTAGGCATTAAATCAAGCCTTTATAAATGAGTTTATATCGAGTGGCGAATTCAATGAAAAATTATTCAATTTTTTTCTTTTTAATTTTTAGAAAAAGGTGATGCTCTTTTTTTCTTCTTCTCATTCTGCTGCATGAAAATGAGATGTGCATCATATTTTACTCAATAATTTAAAAACGAATAGATTAAACATAGAAATTGTTAGCCATTTAATTTGATAAAATAAAGTAGATATTTTAGAATATGAATCAATAAATAGATCATGAGTAACTGTTCAGAATTGTTATAAAAGTCATTTTTAATATGCATATAATTCCCAAATTGCTCCACTCTCTAATTAGATGGTGGACACAATGGCCATGTCAAGAAGTTTTCCCTCACACCAGCTCAAATTTTTGTCATTAGTAAGGCAAGTATCAATCATCCAAACGTTCCAACTTTACTTTTGTTGACTCTAAATTGAAAAAAATTATGTGTCAATTTAGATAAAAGAAACAAATAATGTTATAATGAATCATTGAAATAAATGTTATCTCAATGTAAAACTTTTATAATAGATTTATAGCAAATACAAGTGCATTTGTGTGTGAGTACTTTTTTTTTAGGCGATGGAAAAATATTTCTACATTGGCAACTGATTTCAAGGGATTAAATTAAATGATTGAAAAAAAAAATGATGTTTCATTTAGTCACACTATTTTAAGAGATAATTAGAAAGAGAGATGAGTTCGATTCTCATTCCATCTTAAAAAGTTCAACCGTTCTCTCTCATCCATCTTCAATATACTACATAACTCAAACCTTAATCATGCACTTGAAGCACCAAATGTTTCATCCCTTAAGATACTAATGACCCCATGCAAATATGCAATGAGTATTTACTATTTTTAATTTTTATTTTATGAACGTCAAGCATGTCTGATGATTTTGACCATCTGAATATCAAGCACCGGTTACAAAATTAGGGTTTTATTTTTAGAGTCCATTAATAACTCTTCATATGTTTGTGTTGTGTGAGTGTATGACAAGTTCAGATAAGTTCGAGAATGGTTAAAAACAAGATAGATAAATAAATAAATATTATTAGTTTATAATATAATGTATTGATAATAGAGAAATGATTAGGTTTAGAAGATTTGATCATTACGAGATGAAGTCATACATCTTCATTATCTTTTGGTAAAGATCTAATATTTCAAATATATAGTTTTCTAAAATGGATAGTGGAAACATTGGAGTATATCTTGTTGTAATCAAGTTTCTTGATAATAATTAGATATATTTGTAATGATAAATATCAAATTAATTAATTTTAAATTTACTCACTTTAGGATCTTGGGACAAATGAATTAATGCAAAGTAATTTTCAAATTAATTGGATCAAGATTTTAAGTCAAGCCCATTAAAAAATTAGGTTTTCCTTCCAAATTAAAAAACGTCTAGTCTCTAGACAGGCATGCCAACGAGCCAGCTTTCATTCTTTTTAATTTCTTTCTTTCTTTCCTTTCAATTTTTCATTCTTTCCTTTCAATTTTTCATGGCTTTAGCAAATACAAATGAAAAGTTCACGAGGGTGTACTTCAACTGCTAATCTTTCATTTTAAGAGATTTGAAGTGTGAGGTTCGTGTAACGAATTGTCTCGCTAGTATGATAGTGTCCATTTGAGCCTCACACACAGCTCGCACAGTTTTCAATTGACGAACTAAATCACTATTGCTCCAAAAATGCCTTATCTTAGAAGTAAGAAGGCTAATACTTATATATTAGGAAATTTTGAATGCAACTAATAATGTAAAACTTTTTAGGACGGGATATTACACCTCATCTAGTATATTTTAAGGGCGTGAGAGTTTTACACTGGTTATCCTGTGATTTCTTATACACAAATTAAAAAAAAAATATATATATATATATATATATGAAAAAATTATTCTTAAGGATTTTTAAAAAAAAATCTCAATTTTTTTATTCTATGCATTCTTTAGTCTTTACAACACAATACATTTATGAATAGACCAAAGTTACCAAGAGGCATGAGTTTCCTTAAAATGTACCTTAGGCCTCTTCAACCAATAACTTTCCTGGTTTGTCTCACTTCTTTGCCAGAGGATCCAAGAGAAGAATGGGACATTGTCCCATCTGATGTCATTGATAATTTATCACGGCTTCATTTCGGAAGCCTGTACAGATATCAGCAAATCTTTTCCTGTAGATCCATTTCCAAAATTGAATACCTTTTATCCTTCTATAAAAAAAAATGTCGCATCTTCGATAGATGATTCGGACGAATTTAAAAATTATTAGAACGAATGGCTTTAAAGTAGAATTTTCAAACGAAGTCATTTCTCAACCAATTTCTATAAATAAGGTATTAAAATTCATCTACCCTGAATTTTATGAATTTTATGACTCATTTTAAGTGAAAATAGTATAATTTTGGACTTCAAAAATTATATTAAAAAAATTAAAGAATTTCTCTCTTAATTCTTTAAGTATGATTTTTCAACTTCAAAACTATACCATTTTCACTTAAAATCGGTATCGGAGTTCATAAAATTCAAAGTAGATGAATTTTGATACCTTATATGTAGAAATCGATTAAGAAATAGCCTCTTCTGAAAACCCCACTTCAAAGCCTATTCATTCGTAGGAATTTTTTCATTCCATGGATCACCCATTCGAAGAATGAGGCGTTTTTAAGTGAAAGGGCAAAAAGGTAATTTCTATCTAATTTTGGAAAATGAATGTGTAAAAAAAAAGATTTTATGAGTGTCTATATGACTGCCTTCATTTCTCTCTATAACTCTTGAAGAAATCCTAAAGACACAGCAAAATGAACTCCTTTTGCATGCAGCCAGTTAACATGGTCTTCATGTCTAAAATTGAAAAAAATAAAAATAAGAAAGAAACAGTCTTATTTGAAAATGTTAGATGAAATAAGTTTAATTTAATTCTTTTCCAATGTTAGCTGGAGAACAATATAATCGATTGCTTATAATAGTTTCTCTTCTAAAATTAGATCTATATTAATTTTTCTGACTTTTAAAGGACATTAATTATAAATTAGCATATTATAAATATATAACAGAAGTGGATGTTGAAGTTCTCGGGTGCTCTACTCGTATGTAAGAAGGTGAGGTCCGCTATATGATTAAAAATTATTATGAAATTATTTAATGATAAAAAATAGACCTACTAAATTATTTTAATCTTTATTTTTTAAATAGGGGAGATATATTAAATAAGCATCATAAAATTTAAATTAAAAAGAATAATTTTTAACAATTTAAATTCATGTTTGAGAACCGAGGATAGAAATCTGAGTATCAGTCAATAAATTTCTCTTTTATTTTTTTTTATAAAAAACATCAATATCAGCCAACATATATTATATAGATTGAGATTATTATCCCGATGAGAACCTCTCGTGAGTCGTGACTGCCCGGTGAAAATAACCCAGGGCATTGTTGTAGTTTTGCATATGTAAAATCTGTAAGATCAGCCAATTTAAAGTTGAATTGAGAGCAGTAGCCATCCATCCATCTTTCAAAATAAAAATGACCCAATACATTACTAGTTGACAAAGAACAAAGATGAATGCAGTTTAGATAGGAGTATTCCTATGGAAAGGTCATACAAACAGTGCAGATTTGGGTTGTTTGGACGATCAAATGCTGGAAGTGTGCAAACAAAAAGAGTGATCAGTGGAAGAAGTAAACAATAAACGCAAGATCAGTGGAAGAAAGCGAGAAGAATCCAGGAGAAGAAGGAAAGCGGGTTGGATGCACATAAAATGATGGTAAGGAAGAGGGTCAGATTCTCCGTCGTGAGTGACCCCACGGTCTTGTCAAAAGCAAAAAAAGAGTGTGGCTGGCCATGAAAGACGGTACGTCCAATCACAGCATTCACGTGTCTTTCTTTCTTTTCTTTCACCTCTCCTCTACGGCTCTATGGCTCTACGGCTCTATCCTCATAGATAAGAAAGACTTTGTCCAGCAGTCTCTGTCTTCCTCGTTGTTTTGGCACGTGAACTGTAGAAGCTATTGCACCCTCCACTGTTCTCTGTGTTCTTGTGTCATCTTTTTTCCATAGGCCGACCGCGGAGGAATCATCATCTACAAGACTACCACTGCTTTGGGTTAAAAATTGAGCTGCACGATCGATCGAGAACTCTCTTTTATAAAATGGTTTTGAAAATTGAAATTTTGAGTTTAATTCACGTTATCATTCTTCGTAAATTTAATCCATATGTGTAGATTGAGTGCTTTATATGTATTATGTGGATTAGTCTCATATTTAATGTAAGATAGAAATACATATGTTATTAAAAGAAAGTATACTCTCTCTGTCCTATTTTAGTTGTCTCATTTAAAATATTTGTATTTTTTAAAGAATTCTTTATATAAGACTACACTCATGTGATCTCATCCATTTTCAACACATTTTATACTAATCAAATACAAATGAGACAACTATTTTGGGACAATTCCAAAATCCATATAGGACAACTAATTTGGGACAGAGGGAATATAATTTAAGTAAAATTTTTTTTTGAAGACAAGGTGTCCAGTCCTCTTAGAGCACTTGACTAATCTTTGGATTATTTGCAAACCTCTCTATCTACACACCAATGGCCATTTTGTGTTGAAGGTGACTTGAATCAAATACCTCACCACCTCACGTATCTCACGCAGGGGTCCAAAATACGCTTCAGCCGATATGTATATCGGCCGATAATTTTCTCTCTCTCATCTGATTTTTCCATTTTATTGCATTTCTCTCTCCTCCGATATGTATCCGATTTTTCAGGGCCGATAACCTTTTTTACTGGCCGATACATATCATATCAGTCGATATCGTTCGACCTTAAAAAACAGATACATATCGACTGATACATATCGTATCGACTGATATTTCGACGCCTGGTCTCATGAGAGTTCTTAATTGGCAAGCCAATCCTCACAGGTTTCATTTAAGTCTAGATTGATATGTGTCGCCAACTGCATCATACACTACTGATATATTTGCTGATATTTCTCAAAAAAATAGGCTAATTGTATTGTACAATTACCACCATGTATGTGTACGAATCATATTCAATTCTTTTATTTTTCAAAATAGTAGCTGATAGCCTGATATGACTATTTCCATTTTAAATCTTACCTTGGATCTATCATGAAAGCAAGTATTTCATGTTTCAAACTTCAAAGATATTTTTCTTTGAATTTATATATTTTAGTTATTTGTATTATTTTTTGAATTGTATTCTATTTTTTAAAAAAAAATTAATAAAATAATATTGAGTATTTATACAATTGAATGAAGATTTCTTCTCGTGATAGATATATTTTGTATTGTTTTTATATGATTTAATTTAAGAATCAAAGACCTCATTTTGCAGCTTTTTTAAAAAAAAAAAAAAAATGGCATGATATTGAGTGTTTGTAGAATTAAATGAAGATGGCATAAAATGATTTATATAATTTGGAGGGTGCTTGTGTAATTTTATAAAAAAAAAAAATGTTTTCATAAAATTAAGGTTTTTATATAAAAATTTAATTAAGTGTCATATTAGATGATATAGTTTATTCAGAGACTAGAGAACATAAATTTTATATTCGGTGTTAGTTAATATTGATTTTTCATTTCTTAGACTTTTTAGACATTTTTTAATTTTTTGCGATATACCTTATTTGTGTCTAAAATTTTGCTTTCAAGAGTCTTATATTCTATGAAAAATCATTTTTTAAACTAAATTCTGTTTATAATAGATTTCCATTTTTTTATTCTTTGTTTTCTTTTCTATTTTTGAAAAAAAAATGGAATTTTATACTATTTATCAGCTATAAAATGGCCGATATGAATCATTGCTGATACATATGTGTTTCAGCCGATATATAATGATTCGGAATTTTAAACCTGTACAATCGGGAGGACTAACAGAAACATCTTGTAAAATCTTCAACTCAGTTCACTCATCTGCATTTACATAACAAATTGTTAAAGTAAATTATAGAAAATAAAAAATAGAATATCACATTAAAACCATCAAATTGTTAAAGTAAATTATAAAAAATAAAAAATAGAATATCACATACAACCATTAAATTGAACAGTTGATTGAGTTGGTTTTTTATAATGATTCGACCCAGTTATATTCAACAGTGAGGGTCAAAACATTTGAACTGTGATATTGACATAACCTCACAAAGATATATTAAATAATTATAGTTAAAAATAAATTATCAAAAATATGAAAAAAATTGAGTATCGCATTACAATTTACAACCATGAAAGTATAATTAGTAATAATAAAGAATGACTTATAAATCAGAATTAAAGTTATTCTTAGACAAATGAATCTGTTTTAAGCACCAAATTAACTTAGAAACGCATACAAATTACCCGGGTGTAGCTTAACTAGTTGCCTCCTGCCTCAGAAAGTGGAGGTTGCGGGTTCGAGCCCCTATTGCCTAACCTTGATGTGCCTTAGGGATAGTGGGCTCATCCGTGAAATTTTAGTAACACTATGTCTGAATTTCCCATGCGTTAATCTTAAAAAAAAAACAAATACAAATTAAACTATTACAGTTCAGTTCATATTTTAGAAATTAGAACACTAGTTTCATCCGAAATTTTAAACTTTAGAACTTTTATTATTTGTCTCAGCATAACTCAACTTGAAAATCACATTTGAATATCTAAATGTTTGTTAAATAATGTTAAATGAAGCCGATAATTTTCTGAATTTTTTATGATTTTGAGAATTTTTTGAAAAAAAATTAATTAGAAGAGAGAGAAACCGTATCAATGACTTATCGTTGATAAAGTGTGTATCACCTATAGTAATATAATGACCACCTCATATCAATATTAAAATCCCTGGGATCTAAAATGGCCGATATTTCAGCCGTATAACCCACGGGTCAAAAAAACGGCCCGGCCGATATGCCGCAATATCGGCCGATAAGTTTCTTTCTCTTCCCATATTTACATTTCTCT
The DNA here is from genome assembly GCA_022113865.1 of Chimonanthus praecox. Taxonomy (NCBI): domain Eukaryota; kingdom Viridiplantae; phylum Streptophyta; class Magnoliopsida; order Laurales; family Calycanthaceae; genus Chimonanthus; species Chimonanthus praecox. The sequence continues at coordinate 48,478,935 of CM039091.1, forward strand.
CTCCTCCGGTATTCAAAATCGTGAAACACCGCAAAGAACCGTGAAAAACCGTATTGGTTTTTTTTTTTTAAATAAAATAAATTTTAAATACCAATATTTATGCATATCAGCCGATATAGTGACCGATATTCTGGACTGAATATCGGCTATATCAACCGATAATCTTTTTGTACGGCCGATACATATCGTATCGGCCAATATAGTTCGGTCTTCTAAAACTGATACATAACGGCCGATACGATATGTATTGGCCAATATTTCGACCCCTCGTACAACCCATTTTGAGGCCTAATTTTTTTTTTTTATCTTTTTAAAAAGTAGTAATCGCTGTTACATTCAAAAATTCGTCAGAAATCTTAGGTCATGGTGGTTGCCTGTCCACTGTCAAATAACCTGATATTTTGCAACATTTGCACATTACCCCTCCTCAATATGGTAAATATTGTTGCAAATTAAAATATTAAAGGATATTTGAAACCCAGCTTATGTATAGCGCCATGAGCTTTAAGGCCTTGGCTAAGACTGTTTTAATCTATTTTTCTCACTAATAATATGGTATAGGATAACAAGACATGATCCATCGATAAAAAAAATTATTGATTTTTTTTTTTTTCAGTTTTCACAATAGATTATGGAGACAGATTTGATGAAAAGGTTAATTACCTAAATAAAGTAATGATGTCTGACAAAAATAAAATTGAGTAAGTAACTTGAAATGTGAATTTAAGATCTAAAAATGTTTAACAATATTTGAAATTCAAATTTGATCTGATGGTGATAATTTAAAATAAAAATTAGTGAAGTAATGTAATGATTTTTCCATTAATACAATATTATCCGTTTTGAGGTCCATATACTCTCACGATTTTGCATTGAACTCAAGTGTCACACTTAAACTTTAGAAGGGAGGAGACGTTAAGGTTATATACTCATCTCTACTCATTATCCTAGGTAATGTGGAACTTTTTGAGCACTTCTCTCTCGCGTCAAACTTTCTATCAGGGGTCGAAATATCGGCCGATACATATCGTTTCGGCCGATATCTTATCGTATCGGTTGATATTTACAATATCGGCTGTACCATATCGGCCGATATCATAATATCGGCCGATATTTTAAAAAAAGAGGAGGAGAGTGAAAAATACCGATATATCGTATTGGCTGATATATTGGCCGATTTCAATATTTTAACCCCTGCTTTCTATAGCTAAATTCTCTCACAAGTAGCCTCCACAATTGGGGGGGATTATAATCCCACCCCCTTTAGATAAAAGCTGTCCCCGACTCTATCACTCTCATCTTCTTACAGCTTGATCCAACAGTTGAACTAGACTCTGATACCATTTTTAACGACCCATTTTGCTATCACAATATTATCCACTTTAGGGCTTATACACCTTCACAATTTTGCAAGAGACCCAAGTGTCTTATTTAAACTCAAAATGCATTGTGTTAGAAGTGAGGTAAAGTTAGACTTATATACTCTTTTTCGCTCCTTATCCTAAACAATGTGGAACTTTTTTACGCCAAACTCTTTATAATCAAACCCTATCACAAACACACTCCACTTATGCAGACCATCACAAGTAAACTTGAATTTACAGCTATAAATTTGTTAAAGTTATCAAATAATCATTTGTTAATTTTAGAATAAACTTTTGCAATAATGAGTTGGAAGAATTTCGTTCCCGCATTCTGGTCTCGAATCTATTTATTATTCCAACCTCCTCTCTGCTTGTCTGATTCCATCAAGCAAAATGTAGACTTCATGTACTTTTTCTTCCATGCTTTCATTGCTTCAAAGACTCCAAAGATTTGGATGTAGATACTCTACTAGAGAGATATTCAACTGTGGCAGGCAATCCTTTGTAGGGTCCATGGATCGTTAATTAATCCTTTGTAGACTACATGAATTACTTATATTTACGATAAATTCTTAATTATTCTTCATTGTCCATTCTCTTCTGCAGTTTCGAATTCTGTGATGGGTAAATTTGGTGTGCTGTGGATTATGCCTTCTTCATTGGCTGAGCTATCTTATGCTTGGGATATTTCTTCTGTCTCTTCAAAATGTGCCTCTCTATGGCGCCTTTCCCTCTTCACCATAGTTTGGAGTTTATATTGGGAGCACAACAATAGAGTCTTTAAGGATCGTGCTGAGTCAAGTGAAACAGTTTCGAGAAGAGTTTTTTCTTTATGTACCTCTTGGGCCTCTACTCTTGTGGAATTCAGAAACGTCTCTGCGAACGACATCCTTCGTACTTGAAAAGAATGTGCTGACTTAGTTTAGCTTTATCCTTGTCAGTATGTGTATGATTGTCACAAGGTTGTGTCAGATTTATGTTGATCTTTTAAATTTTTCTTTCTTTTGTATTACACCTCTGTACCTTTTCTTATTAATATATTAACCATTCAGAAAAAATACATGTATGCTGTGGAAATATCATATGACAGTGGCAAATTCTGACTAATTTTTGTAATAGAATTTAATTGTTTCGTGAGAATTATAATAAAATCTAAAATAATTGTTAGTCATTCATGCCAAATGCATTTAAAGAAATACATATTTTACTATAGTTTTATTAATCTAAATCTAATAACTAAAAATATTCTTTGATCTGAATATTAAATTTAAGAGTAGTCTACAATTAACTCTTTATAAATATATAATATTTTTTTAAAGTTCTTCCATTTTGATTACATTTTTCTTACAATCATGCTTTTTAATATCATATTATTATTCAAGTGGGAACATGCCAAATTAACAAGGCCCCACCAGGGCTAGTTAAGTTGGTTCCACCACATGCATTATTCTATATCAAACTTGTGTCGGTCCTTTTTTACTTGTATGGTCATTTAACATCACTAAAATTAACATCATTATATTTAAAAAAAAAAATCAAGGGAAATTTCAGACTCACTCCAATTTACATCCCGTGACCTCTCCCTTCTAAGAGGGGAGAGGCCACTAACTGAACTATCCAGTGGTAAATAATTAATCTTATTATTACTCTTTACTATTCTAATTCTCTCATATTTAGTTCAAGTGGAAAATATATGAAATTTTAATTTATATTCATGATTTTTCAAAAAAAATATAGTTTTTTTATGATTTTACGAGCCCCTCTATTTTACTAGTAGGGGACACCTCTCTTTAAGGGGGGAAAAAAACACTTTATATAATTTTAGTGTAAATGACATTTCTTATTACAGAAGAGTGTTTTTATTATTTGAATTAAAATAAAAGTAAAAAGAGTGTTTTTTTCAAGAGAAGTGTGCGCTAATCAATCACCTTCTATATAACAAATGCACATTATATACTCAATTTTACCCATATTTTACTTAAAAAGGAATAAATATTATTTAATGAAAAGTGTAATTTAGGTTAGGTTTTGGCCTCACATAACTATAAGCTAATTTGAAATTTTGTGAGCTTGGCCTTGCTAAACTCATGTGGTAGAAGCCCGGGTTGGGCGAAGGAATGGTTCGTACAAAATCTATTTGGATAGATCAGGGGTAGAAAATTCGGCCGAACTAAGATTTCGGCCGAATTTACGTACCGGCCAAGATTTTTTCTCTCTTATCAAACTTTTTTTTTTTTTTTTTTGAAAATCTCGATGGTTTTTTTTAAATCATTTAAAAAAAATAAAAAATGCTGTTTTAAAAAAATATATAAATATCGGCCGAGATATCGACCGGGCCCACAACTGTTATTTGTTTTTAAAAAAAATCGGCTGAATTTTTTTTTAACTGACCGATACTTACCGTATCGGTTGAAATATCTCGGGCGTCCAAAACCCGAGACATCTCGGCCGAATTTTATACCCTGTTAGATTGGATCATGGACCAGATCATAAGTTGTGTTTGGTAAGCTATGGGTCAACAGTTGGGCCATGGTTCATGGTTGAGATCATGTTGGCTGAACTTTGATAGGGTCCTGGATCATTTCATGAATCCTTGGCTGAGTTTTGGTGCATAGGCTGGATTGGCACATGGTTCAGTTTATGGATTGAGTCTCAAGTTCTAAAATTTACAAAGTCAATTTTAATTAAATTTACAAGTCATGAAAATGGTCTTCCAACCTCTTTCCAAAGAATTAGTTTTCCAAAAAAGATATGGAATGGCTCAAGTTGAAAATTATTTTTCATGAAAAATACTTTCATTCTGAAAATCATTTTCTTTTTTTACTGTATTTTCGATTAGAAAACATTGCACACAAATATGTTATGAGAAAAAAAATGTCACATCATCTATCATAATAGGGCTATGACTCTGTGTCGAGCTGATCAGAGAAAATATGGGCTCAGCCCGAATCAAGCTTGGGATTCTGAAATTAGATTGGCATGGACCTGGTTCACTAAAAGCCACTCCCCACACTATAGGCCAACTTTTGAAATAATAGAACGTATATTAACTTGAACATTATGCATAAATATATTATTAAATATATTAAATTTAAATTTTATTGTATTTTAAAGTAAAATTTAACCAAAGCAAAGCCCAAAACAAGCCTAAGCCAACAATAACCTGAATGAATAATTTAAAATTAAATTGGGCCGAGACATTGCAAATGCAAAACGTTCTGGTTTAGGCTTTATCAAATTCGACCAATTGGGCCTAAGCCCAGATGCAGCTCATTTATTATAAATTGTTACTACTAGGCCCAGTGTTTAGCCCACCTGATCGTAGCCCGTCGTGGCTTCTGGCCGAGGTCCTTCCTATAAAGTTTTTCCATAGACCATAGTTATTAAAATCAGCCAATACACATTGTATCAGCTGATACAAGGAATTGATTTTTATATACCGACACGTAACGGCCAAGACATAGAGTATCGGTTGTATAATATATGTAACAGCTAATACAGATCATTAAACTGATAGGGTATAAAATCGGTCATATTCAATTCTTTTTATTTTTTACTAAAAAATGTTGTTTGGACAGTTTTTCAATTTGAATCTTGAATTGGGTATATTTTTAAGAAACATTAGTAGCATGTTTTTATTTAGATTTGTCCATTTCGAATTATTTTTATCATTTTTTTTTTTTGAATTTTTGCTCTAAGATAATCTGGACTTTGAGTTTTTTTTTTTTTGAAAATCTTATGAAATCTGAATTTTCTAAGATAATTTCCATTTTGGGGTTTCTTGTAAAAAAATTAAAGAAATATTTATGAAAATAAATGAAGAGCCTTAATGTGATTGATATGAATTTTTAGAGTATTTGTTTGGTTTTTTTATATCCCAATATTTTTATAAAATTTAGATTTTTATTAAAAGTTTAATGAATTGTAATGGAAAATACATGTAATTATTGGACAATAAAAGTTATAAATTTCATATTAAACTATTTTTTAATATTTAAACTTTACTATTCTTTAAAACATAGTTTAATTGATTCAAACAAGGTGATTTTTTATAGTCTTTGCACCTAAGTGCTCTGCATAATATGCCATACACTAATGTGCATGTGATCATCATTTCACAAAGTCACAATTGATTGACATTTCAAAAGCTACAAAAGATACAACTCAAATGAATTAGCATATTGACATAGGGTACATATAGGCATAATTTTCCTTTCAATCCTCTTAGAAGAGTACCCGAACTCAAGCTAGGAGGACCCACACTTTTTTTCCTGTGTAGGGTCCATGCATCTTAGGGAGTCTTGGGATCTAAAGGATCTTCGACGGCTACAGTACCTCTTATATATTCTTGCTTTTTTTCTTCTTAAAGGTCGGATCAACATTACCCTCAACCAGTACAAGTTAACCTCCAATGCTAGAGAGACCCGCATCTCCTTCTTATAAGATCCATACTTAGGAGGAGTTCCAGTCTCATACAGAAGTACCAGGGTTTGCTCTTGGGTTCAATTTGACTCTTAAAATTATTAGCCACTTAAAGATGAATAGTGATTTTTGCATGCTCATTTTCTTCTATGGTGCAACCTTTTAAAAGAAATTTTTAAATTTGTAGAAAAGAGAGGTGAGGAGAGAAGTGGGCAAATTTTAAAATTTATTTTACAAGAGTGCATCACGAAAGAAAATGGGAACGTAAAAATTATTATCCCGATTCCTATCCCTTTTTACTTTTAAATGAGGGTTGAGTTGGGAGAATAAAAATAGAAACCTAAGCTAAAAGTGGAGACCGTATAAAATAAAAACTCATAAACTCGTTACCAAAAGACATCAAATGTCAGTCCAAAGTCCAAACACATTGGAAACCCTTTTTGCATATAATCTATCAGCTCCACACATGAACCAGGTCCAGAAAGAATAGGCCTGATTCAACAAGGTTTGGACCCAGTTCAAACTTGGGCTTGACCAATAAGGTCAGTAGAAAGATAATTGGTGGTTAATGGAGATGCGGGGTATCGATCCCCGTACCTCTCGCATGCCAAGGGAGCGCTCTACCATCTGAGCTACATCCCCTTTGGAAAATAAGATGGGCCTCTCATTTGACAGCTATATAATCTTGACCAAGGGTAAATGTTTCTCATTGAATCCTTGAGTAGTATTTTTTAAGCATTTTGAAGTTTAAGGTTTTCTAACTTTTCCTTTCAATATTTTATAGCTGATTTTTGAAGACTTGAATAATATTAATACCTGAATAAGAACTATATTCCATTTCATTATATATCATAGTGTCTATATTTTATTGATGAAGATAACGAAACATCTTCTTTTTTTCAAATGTGAAATGGCATAATAGATTGAATTTAAATAAATAGTAAATATACAATATGAATTAATTTGTAAAATATATATTTTTTAATTGAGTAAACTAACTCATCTAAGATGTGCATACTAAAGGATCCATTTTAGTGAATCTAACAATAAAAAATAAGAAATAAAAAAGCCAACTATCTCATTCTACACCCAATGAATCAAGATCTCTATAAAGAAACAATCTACGACACATCTGCTGTGAATTGGAAAATGAGATTCTTTATTCTAGATTGTTAAGATATATTTGAAGTTTGTATTAAGATTTTAAGTTTGTGTTAATCTCTGATTAGGAAATGCATTTAGTTTGAAAATAGATTTAAAGTTTGAATTTATCTTTGTTAGTTTATATATTTGGATGCACTTTTAATTCATTAAAAAAAGCTATAATTTTCTCACAGAAAATTGTAATTGCAATTTCACTGTTGTCTGATCATTATTTATTTTAAAAATGTTTATTAATCCAAATATCAAGAATTTTAATTATAAACAAATTTTAGAATGCTACATATTAATAAAGAGATAGGCAATGTTTGTCAAAATTACTGATGGACTCTTTGAATGTCTCTATTTTCCTTTGTTCCATACTTCCATTCATGAACGAGTCCTGTGCTGAAGGAAGAAGACAAGACATTGCAGTAATGTCAGCATGCAGTGAACCAGGACTTTTCTCTGCCAATTTCCAAAGAAGATTATGTTAAGATAAAAGTCTTCATCTTCACGTGAAAAGTGTTAATGATGGTGATTATCAATTAATTCATCACTAAAATATCACAATAATCTACGTGGATTTTGTTCATTTATGTACTGTTGCTGGAATGGACTTGCAATGCCAATTCCAACACATGGGCCACACCAATGTCACTTCTTTACATTTAGCACGGGAATCACTCATGGTCCATCTACTTGTCCTTGCTTGGCAGGCTAATTATTTATTTGTACAAATAATTTAATTGGTAACTTTTAAAATTATATAAAGATATTAAATTCAATTATCTGTGAATTTATCTCATACAAAAGATTTGCGGGTATTTTTTATATTTATGAGATTAATCTCACCTTTGAGCTGATGTAGAGTGGAAATATCTATTATTAAAAAAATCACTATTTATTCAATTTTTTCTTTATTTATTATAAAATATGAAGACAAAAATTAATTCTATAAATAAACAAAACTGTATGCAAACTTTATATATATTATTTTAACTTCATCCAACTTCACTTTGAAACACATGGGTTGGGTTGCTATCTTTTAAGACTTGTAACTTAGAGTTTATCTGATAATTCATAATTTATAATTAAAGTTGAGATTTTATGTAAATTTAAGTTTTCAAAAAAAGTTATACTGTGATCATTTGAAATAAGTTTTAAATTTATTAGCGTGGTATTTTATACTGACCTCTTTTTATGATTGATAATTCAAATTGTAGATAAAAAAAAAATCGATTCAAAATCCATTGGAATGTCTAGTTGAATTCTAATACCAAATGTAATATAGTTCAAATTTTAGAGTTTATTCTCAATTTAATAATCTCCTTCCCTCTATAAAAAAGAAAAAAAAAATCTATTTTCTTTGACATTTTACATTAATTTTTTCATAAATAAACAATTTTGATCATAGTTGCAAAAATTTAAATTTGAGACTCCATTTGAATTATAATATTGACTTTGTATCCATCATGGTTTAGATTCATGTAACTTACAAACTGGATGAAGCATCTCAACTATACATGCACCTATTCAACTGAATTTGAGTCTATTAAATCTTTTCTTTTTTATGGTAAAGTGTCGGATTTTTTTAAAGTATTCAATTAATCTTAAAAATACGTATAAATTTTTTTATTCACACAAAAGATAATTTTTGTAGTTATTTGAAGTGGAGTGAAATCAAACTTACGAGTCACACTTTTTCAAGTAAATTGCTGATCATCATTCTAATTCTTTTCAGTTGAATCTATTTAAAATCTTAAACTATGTTTTAAAACTTTAAACTCCGCATTTTTAGCAGCTAATAATGCAATTAATTATATTTTAAAAAAATAGTCGACATCTAAGAGTTAAGACCACTTTATAGTTGATAGGCTGTGGTGGGGAGATTGTCTAGACTCAGAAAGGAATAAAAGAAAAAAAAAATGCTAGATGGGAATAGATTCGGACCCACTAATACAGAGACTAGACATGTTATACATTTAAGACTATAACTTTAATTTGATAGGTCCATTTTATGATTTCATATTAAATAGACAAAAATAACAAATAGAATTATTAATCACTGCGGTTTTTCAACATTATGACGTGTCTCCTTTGTGACAAACGTGTGATTTCACAAATCACCAACCAGTCTATACTCCATATAGATGTGATGTGAAAGTTGATTGGCAATCTCTAAAGCAGTGGGATCCACTTGTCACACATCTGTCGGCTATTTAAAATTTAACAAGCTAGAGACCCTTATGGATCAAAAGTTTCGTGTAATTATGGCGATCATCCAGTGAATATTTTGTTTATTTTAATATAAATTTTAGAGAGAAATAATTTGTACATCTCCATCTTTTATTCATTTTACACTCCCTTTGTCTAAAATTATAATTTTCTCAAAAAAGCAAAGAAGGAGAGAGAAGAGAAGAATTTTGAGTTTGGACAAAATTGTAATTTCATATAGGGGGAGTGTACAATGAGTAAAAGAGGAGGGTGCACAAATCATTTCTCAAATTTTATTGTATTATTGATTTTATCTTTTATATAAATAGTAAAATTAGATTTTTTATACGAACATAAATTTTTGATAAATCGATTTATAATTTATATGAATTTCGATAAGTTAATTTCATAGTTTTTTGACTAATCGATTTACTATTTATATGAATTTTGACTATTAATTTTAAAAATTTAAAATCTTTAAATTATATTCAATTATTATAATTTTAAAATTTATTTAATCATATATCTTATTAAAATAATTTTATAGAATAAGTCTCCTTGAAGTTTTAGGTTCTCTATTTCACAAGTAATCATGGCTAGATTAAGTAGGGTGTTAGGCATCACATGTCTCATGGCCTTCATCAGTCATTGCATCCACTAAGGTCCTATCAAACATGGGTTAAATATTTAATTGAACGAGCAGATTCTGGGAAGATGGAGTGTCGATTTTTTCCAGACAAGTTGGATATTTATTATATGATTGAGTATAATAGATAACAGTTTTATAAATAAAAAATTTAAAGAAAACTCTCTTATTTAATTATAAAAAAATTATACAAATAATAGCTTATAGTAATTAGATTTTTAAATTTCATAATTACAAAGTTAAAATGATGAAATCAGATTGAATTTTTCTATCTACTATTTTTCTATTTTATATTCTCTATGCCTCAATTTAATTATTTTATATGAATTTTAGAATTATTCTAAAATAGTTGTCCTATTTTAAAATAAAATGTGTTGAAAATATATGAAATCACATGGAATGCTAGCTTTATATAGAGAGTTATTTAAAAAATATAAATTTCAAATGAGACAACTAAAATGAGATATAGAGAGTATTTTAATAAAAAAATAAATAATTCAATTCAATTTTAATAAGTAGATTGCTAAATTGAAATACTCAATTGTCTCTACAGGGGTCAGGACCACAAGTTTTATGTCAAATCTAATCATGCAATGATAACGGTTGTCAAAAATTCGTCCAAGCCGATGTGTCGGCCCATAAAATTATTTCTCCTCTTTTATTTTTTTTTTAATATCAGTATTTTTTTATTTTTTCTGAATTAAAAAATAAATAAATAAACTAAAAAGAAATTATTTAAAAAAATAAATAAATATCGGCCGATATTGGTCCGATATCGGATGAGATAACAACTCAGACCCATCACCATTTTAATTTTTTTAAAGATCGAGATTATGAATATCGGTCGAAAATTACTGTCTACATATCAGCCGATGTTATCACTGCTAGGGTATAGTTGTATCTGTTCACATTAGGGTAGAAATTGGGTGAGGTCGGATCATGTCAATTTTCTTAAAATCCATCCAGATCCGAGTCAATCGTGATCCTTTCCGGGTGTTGATGATCCAAAGAACAAACTGGCTTTGAAAAAGTTTTAAATTCTTCCGTTTGGTTTTTTCTGTGAGTGAAGTTAAAGTATTATTTTTCATTTTATTATTACATATCTTCTTAATGGATCTCTCAACTCGTTATTTGAATATGTTTATTGTGTTTTATAAATATAATTTTTTTATACAATTATAAAAATAGATAATCAAGCTAGGACACGAATTTATGATTTCTTAAGTTAGAAAATTCTAATTTTAGACTTATCTATTAATTTATTTCTTTATATAAAATAAATTATATTTTGATATTTAGATTATCTAACTAATTTGATTTAAATGGTATGATTCAAATAAACGGCGGGTATTAATTAAAAAATTTGATGTGACGGCACCCAATGGACAACGCAGGAGTGTAAGGGTACAGTAACTTGGACCATTAAACGTCCTACAACAAAATTCCATTCTAACCAAAGTTTGATGAAGTATGTATCCGTAAACATATCTCAGAATTTTTATGGATGAGATATCTCGGCCGATACTCATAGTATAGATCAGAAAAGTTCGGT
>CM039091.1:48502456-48512629 GCA_022113865.1 Chimonanthus praecox
CACATTTATCTCCACTCCATAATGGAGAATAGTTAGGATTCATAAAAAAAGGAATCGATGATCCACTCACAGGAGAACCCTTTCCCGTGTCAGGCACTAATATATTTTTAACGTCTAATTAGATCGGGTAATCATTCGAATTAAGAACAGAAGTTCGTTACTTTTGGTTTCCCTATAATTGGAGCCATAGGGCTCTATCCATTTATTCACTCGACCCGACTGTGAATTGATTTGACCCCGTCCCAAGAATCAAAACAAGATTTTTTATCGATCGGGATGAAGTATTCTCAGAGTTCTCCATTCATACGACATGCTGTTTTTTCCATTCATTCCCTTTCAGGATCAGTCGTGGTCTTACAAACTCTACCAATGGTATGGACGAATCCGTTGCTTCATCAAATGTAAAAGATTGTAGCCGCACTTAAAAGCCGAGTACTCTACCGTTGAGTTAGCAACCCGTAGAATATAAACGAAATAGTAGAGTGTGTAGATACGATCGGAATCAAAAAAAGTCAAATAAAGAAATTGGATTGCCCGACCCCATCAAAACTTGAAACTAGCAACAAATCGAAAAGAAAGATTTGATGATCAATTATGAACACAAAAACGAGCAGAGATCAGATTCAAATACAACAGATTCCGGGATAAATAGAGAAAAATCGAAATAGATATCCAAATTTATGGGCCACCTATACCCTATTTTTTTTTTTTCATTATATAAGGTATTTCTTTTGTCACAGCGAATCTGGTGAACCCAGCACCAGCATTTGAATAAAATAAAGAAACAAACTTATGGGACATGGATAAATTTTTCTATTTATCCACGATCGAATTATATTTGTTCAAAACACCATTGTCAATATGAGAAACCAAATTCAATAAAGAAAATAAGGACTTGTGTTGGATTGGCACTACATAGATAAGAAATGAAATGAAGTATGGATGGGGAATCAATAAAATAAAAAAAAGTAGGAAAAAATCTTGGGTTTATTTCAATAGGGGTACAATAAGCAAGATTGCTCCCCTGTTTGTTCGTGGAGTCCCAACGAAAACCATCCAATTGATGGTAATCCCGTAATTTCCCAGTTATTTCATCTATTCACTCAATCTTTTTCTATCCGTCTCATATCAATAGAAGATATTTTATCATTATATGATATGGAGTCAGAGGGGAGCAACAGTGAATAGAACAAAAAAAGGAATGGCGGAGTAAAGAATTACCCAAAGCTAGATACTGGGCCCCCTTTTTCATTAATATTAATTTCATTTCTTTTGATTAATTCGAAGTTATTTAAATACCTCTGCCTTCTTTAAAATATCATAAACAGTTCCTGTAGGTTGAGCGCCCTTTTCAAGGAAATATAGAATAAGAGGAACATTTAAATAAGTTTGGTTATTTATCGGATCATAAAAACCCACTTTACGAAGATCTCTTCCTTCTCTTCGGGATCGAACATCAATTGCAACGATTCGATAGATGGCTCATTGGGATAGGCATAACCCCCCCTTAGAAACGTATATGAGGTTTTCTCCTCATACGGCTCGAGAAAGAATGATTCGAATTTATGTATATAGTGGCAAACGGATCCATAAAATCATCAATTAGACTATAATTTGAGTCGTTTTTTTGTTCTTCCATCCTAAAAAAAAAAAAAAGAAATATCATTCGTACTCATAACTCAAGTTGGGTAATTCTCAAAGAGCTCGAAGAGAAATCCTTAGACACTTATTGAGCCGTCTCTAACCTCTTTTTTTTGTCTCGTCTAGAATCTATTTTTCTTTTTCTTCCTCATTATGTTTTAGTTGTTGAGACAATTGAAAATGGTGTTTCCTTGTTCTGGTATCCTTTATTTTCTCTTTGCTTTGAATCATTGGATTTAGACATTACTTCGGTGATCCTTAATTCTTTCAAAATGGCAGCAACATACCTTATTGCATTGTTATTTTGTTCTATTGAAGAATCCTAGAAACAACTGATTCCCTTGTGATACACTTTTGATCAAAATAGTTTTTTTTATCAATTCCGACAAATTTTACTTTACTTGTTCGAATTTGATTCTTTCGATTTCTATACCGAAGATATACTTACGAAGTTGTTCCAACTTATTGATTGGCACTAACCCTAGATCCTTCCCTCTGTTAAAAGATTTAATCCTTTATGCTCGAGCTCCATCGTGTACTATTTCTTTTTTATTACAACCCCCAAAATCGGGGTCTTAGTGGAATAGAACAAACTATGCCGAGCCAAGAGCATCTTCATTGATATCTAAAATGGTGGGTGCAAGAATCCACAACCGATAATGTCCTTCAAGTCGCACGTTGCTTTCTACCACATCGTTTCAAACGAAGTTTTACCATAACATTCCTCTAATTTTGAACCGGTATGGAATTGATTCAATATGGAATCATGAATAGTCATTGGCTGAATCAGTATATTAAAAAATCCATACTTTATTTTCCATTTTACTTTATTTCATATATGGATGGATAGTTATCTGGAGAAGTCTCAACAAGAATCTAACTTAACCCCACATTTTATAATGAAACACATTTATAAAAAAACGAAGAAATGAGTTGCTTAACACTTCTTTACATCTTCAACAGATTGTTAGGCACGATCAATCATGAAGGATCCAATTCCTTCTCGAACAAATAAACTAAAGAAAGGTATTTAATTCGATTAGCAATACCGGAGCAGACTGAGTCATTAACTAAACAAGCTATTCCAATGATCCAGAAAAATCGAAAGTAGGATAAATTCACCAATCTCCTACTTCTTCGAGTATCAAAGATTTCTAAAGAATCACTGAAGTTTCAATAATTTCCTACTTCGATATCATTAAATTGATACCTTTGTCAATTAACTCATATCTACACGAATTCTATGGGGATGATTCATCATCCAATTTCAAACGATCTTATTATGGGATGCTATACTATCTTGTATAGGTACAAAGCTAAATCAGTCCATATCAATTTGTTGTTCCTATTTTATTTTGTCCCACCCCAATCTCAGGAGCTTTAATCCCAGTGATGGAATTAGTACCAAGAACCTCCTCCTGTTTCGAATTCAGGATCCACATAGAATTAGTTTGCCTATTCCATTTTATTGACTTTCGGGAAGATATAGGACTTTCTTCCACATTTCGACTTAGAGTGCATCTTGTGAGAATCAAAATCATAGATATGGGGCATTTTCTCTAAATGCCTAACTAACTTCAATATGAACGAGGGGCATACACTAACGCCCTACCCAATTTTTTTTTTGAATTTCACTTTGATCTTTGTTCTCGTTCTACCTATATCAAAAAAGATATTTCCATCCGCGTGTCATTGACACTCAATCCATTTGTGGGAAACAAAATGGAAAGGGAAGATATGATTCAGAGAAGAATCATTAGAAATGGAAAGGTTGGGTCGCATTGTATCCAACATTACAATTTTAAACAGAAGATTGTTAAAGAGAACAACCCTTGTTCTGATCGAATCGGTCTGGGACGGAAGGATTCGAACCTCCGAGTAACGGACCAAAACCCGTTGCCTTACCGCTTGGCCACGCCCCATTTCGATTGCTATTCGATACTACTAAACATTAGTATTGTTATTGGTTGTTCGTCAATTCCAGCCCCAATATCTATGGAATTGGCTGTTGCTGGGATTCCACATATGTAGATGTAGAATCAAAATGAATTCATTGATCATTATATAGAATTCAATTAAGATATTGTATGAAGGTATGATTCCTTCTATTCTCATTTGATAATGGAAGGATTTTTGATTAGAGGGGTTCAAAGAAAAAGAAGGATTTTGAGACCCACCTTCTCTTTTTTTTTTTCATTCCTTATATCAATAACCGAATAATAATGAAATTATCTCCAAAAACAAAATGTTTGTTATGCTTAATATCTTTAGTTTGATCTGTCTTAATTCTGCCCTTCATTCGAGTAGCTTTTTCTTTGCCAAATTGCCTGAAGCTTATGCTTTTTTCAATCCAATCGTAGATGTTATGCCAGTCATACCTGTGCTCTTTTCTTTTAGCCCTTGTTTGGCAAGCTGCTGTAAGTTTTCGCTGAGATCTTTAATACTGTCTTAGAAACATTCATGATTTATTCGATAAAAAAAAATTCTATTCTAACAATTGATAAGATCAGAAAAGTTTTACATTATGAACCCTCAGCTCAACATTGAAATTCTTTTGGATAGTCGCGATGAACTGGAATCGCCTCATTTCCCTCATTCTAACCTTCTAAGGGGCAAAGATCTCCTGTAGGGTCCCACAAATACCTAAGAATAGGAGAGATAGTTTGGATAACGAAAGAATAAGAATCTTATTCCAAACAAATTCCTTTATTTTCTAGAAACCGCTTCGTTTCGTTTGTTTCTTGATATCAAAACGGGATATGTGGTAGAAAAATGGAGAATCTATTCCCTTATTTCCCCAAAAAATGATCTTGGAGATTGCGTAATGCTTACTCTCAAACTCTTCGTTTACACAGTAGTTATATTCTTTGTTTCTCTCTTCATCTTCGGATTCCTATCTAATGATCCAGGACGTAACCCTGGGCGTGAGGAATAAAAAAATCCGAAGTTTTTCATTTTTCCTTGCTTGATTTCTGAATTGGATTAGGATTTTCTCTATTCCATCCATTTAACTATGATAATCAAAATAAATCGAGATTTTTTCGAATTCGAAAGAGAAATATCAAATGATCAGAGGGAACGGAGAGAGAGGGATTCGAACCCTCGGTACGAATAACTCGTACAACGGATTAGCAATCCGTCGCTTTAGTCCACTCAGCCATCTCTCCCAATTAGAAAAAAGGGTAATTCATAATATGTGACGCGTGAAGTAAAGATTGATAAAAGTCTTTCCTTATCTTTCTTTATTCTATAGATATAGACGAATTTTATCAATCAGCAATTCAATTTAGATAAAACGATTTGAAACAGATATCTCCAATGGAAAGAGTACTTCTTTGATTTCGCACGAAAAAGTTCTTTTATTCCCCCGGCCTGGCTAGGTACTGGCCAGGCCATTCCTTGTTTTGTTCCAATAAATCATAGATCAAATGATTTTCTGATTTGAAAGCGAAAATGCTTGTTATTGAAGCAGGAAGAAAGGAAGGTTATTTTCATTCCTAGGATAGGAGTGTTGTTTCTTATTATTCCTTCTTTTTCCTTTTCTCGATTCACTTACTGTAATAAAAATCATATTTTTTCTATTCTAATTCATATATTTCTTCAAAAGACAACCTTTGTTTGAACACTTGAATTCACAAACAAAACGAATACTATGATTTTTCACTGGATCCAATCGATCCGAATTCCTAAGATTTGGCAGTTGAATGAATAGAAAAAGGAGTAGCTTGAAAAAAAATGAAGCTATGAATTCTTGCACAACTCAACCCATTTTTACCGACTTCAATGACTCTTTCGGGTCGGGACTATCAGTAACGACTCCCTCGGCAAAAGATATAACTTGTTATTTAAACGAACTTTCTTTTCCTATTTCGTCAAGTCTCCCCGTCGGAACATGTCAGCATTCCAATTTTCATGATTCTGATCCTATTTTGATTACGTTTCACTCCTTTGTTCGACAAATGGTTTGTTCGTATACAATAATCAGATTGTAGCGGGTATAGTTTAGTGGTAAAAGTGTGATTCGTTCTATTAACAACCAAAATGGATAAGGGTTCTTTCGGTTTAATTCCTATTCCGATCAAAAACT
This sequence comes from Chimonanthus praecox, assembly GCA_022113865.1. Classification (NCBI taxonomy): domain Eukaryota; kingdom Viridiplantae; phylum Streptophyta; class Magnoliopsida; order Laurales; family Calycanthaceae; genus Chimonanthus; species Chimonanthus praecox. Next base: position 48,508,185 of record CM039091.1, read on the forward strand.
TTATTTCTTAAAAGGGTTTAATCCTTTACCTCTCAATGCCACGTTTGAGGAAGAATATACATTCTCGTGATTTGTATCCAAAAGTGAAGTCAAGTCAATTAGAAATTGAATAAGAAAATTGGATTATAGAATCGCGAAGCATAATTTTTTTTTCGTTGGATCAACCCCTCCGATTGAATGACTATAAGTAAAGGATCCATGGATGAAGATACAAAAGTATATTTCTAATCGTAACTAGATCTTCAATTTTTTTTTTTTCTTAAGGTAGAAATTGAAGCCAAATAGCTATTGAACGATGACTTTGGTTTACCAGAGCCGTCGACATATTGTTTCAGCTCGGTGGAAATAAAATTCTTTTCCTAAGGATTCTCACAAGTAGAAATAGGGAACGAAGTAACTAGAAGGATTTGTGAGAATCCCCCTCTTTCTAGAGGGATCATCTAGAAAGCAAGCCGTTTTGCATGCATTCAGACAAAAAGCTGACATAGATGTTATGGGCCAATTTTTTTTTTGAATTCGGATTTGCTATGATTCCCCTTTTCCATACATCGTAAATGTGTGTGTTTTTTTTTTTTTTTTTTTTTAGTTTTGTTTACCTCTTAGATCTGGGAATCCATCCATCTTCCATAAAGGAGCCGAATGAAACTAAAAATTCATGTTCGGTTTTGTATTAGAGACGTTAAAAACGATGAATCAACGTCGACTATAACCCCTAGCCTTCCAAGCTAACGATGCGGGTTCGATTCCCGCTACCCGCTTCATATGAAATTCATTGTTATGATACATGCATCACTGATTTAGATATGCATTTTTATTCCCTAAAATTTTTCGCGTACAATCCGATTCTTTTATCCGAAAGAAGATAGGAAAGTCAAAATGTGAAAGAAATCGGAATGAAAAGCGTCCATTGTCTAATGGATAGGACAGAGGTCTTCTAAACCTTTGGTATAGGTTCAAATCCTATTGGACGCAATTTATTTCCATCTATTTTTGTAGATTGGTATGCCAAGAACCCTATTTTGAATGATTCGAATCAGAAACATTTCTCAACGATTCCTCTTGTACTAAGAATGATAAATTTCTTTATGTTTGTTCCTGAAGTAGAAAGAGTTCTATCTGTTCTGGAATAGCTTCCTTCAAAAGGGCTTCCACTTCCTCGGTGAATGTCTTGGTAGAAGATATGATTTCTTGGAGCTGAGGTTTATTTGTTTTTAAGTAGGTACGTAACTGAACGAGAAATTTCTTTACCTGGCCAATTTCTAACGGATCAAGATACCCATTCGCTCCGGTATAAATAGTAACTATCTGTTCTTCCACGGTGAGAGGGGCTGATTGGGATTGTTTAAGCAACTCGCGTAATCGTTGACCTCTTGCCAATTGATTCTGAGTGGCTTTATCTAGATCGGAGGCAAATTGTGCAAAGGCCTCTAACTCTGCGAATTGGGCCAGTTCCAATTTTGATTTGCCAGCTACTTGTTTTCATGGCTTTAATTTGAGCTGCGGATCCTACTCTCGAGACAGAAATACCCACATTAATGGCAGGACGGATTCCGGCATTGAATAGATCGGCGGATAAGAATATTTGTCCATCTGTAATGGAAATAACATTAGTAGGAATATAAGCCGAAACGTCCCCAGATTGAGTCTCAACTATTGGTAAAGCAGTCATACTTCCTTCACCTAAGGAGAACTTAATTTAGCGGCTCTTTCCAAAAGGCGTGAATGCAAATAAAAAACATCTCCTGGATAAGCTTCGCGACCGGGCGGTCTTCTTAATAGAAGAGACATTTGACGATAAGCTTGTGCTTGTTTGGAGAGATCATCATAAATTATTGAAGTATGTCGTTCACGGTACATAAAATATTCAGCCAGAGCTCCTGTATAAGGAGCAAGGTATTGTAATGTAGCAGGCGAATCCGCCGTTTCGGCTACCACAATAGTGTATTCCATTGCCCTCGTTCCTGGAAAGTGGTCACTACTTGGGGGCCACGGAAGATGCTTTTTGACCAATAGCCACATAAACACATACCACATTTTGCCCCTTTTGATTGAGAATAGTATCCGTGGCTACTGCTGTTTTCCCGGTCTGTCTGTCCCCAATAATTAATTCTCGCTGACCGCGTCCTATAGGGATCATCGAATCAATAGCAATAAGTCCCGTTTGAAGAGGCTCATATACGGAACGTCTCGAAATAATACCTGGAGCAGGAGATTCAATTAACCGGGATTCCGAAGCCGAAATTTCACCTCTACCATCAATAGGTTTAGCCAGAGCATTTATAACACGACCTAAATAAGCCCTCACTAACTGGTATCTGAGCAATTCTTCCTGTTGCTTTTACAGAACTTCCCTCTTGTATCATCAAACCGTCGCCCATTAATACAACGCCAACATTATTTGATTCTAAATTAAGAGCAATGCCTATTGTACCCTCTTCAAATTCTACCAATTCCCCTGCCATTACTTCATCAAGACCATGAATACGAGCAATGCCGTCGCCTACTTGAAGTACTGTGCCAGTATTCACAATCTTGACTTCTCTATTGTATTGTTCAATACGTTCACGGATAATATTACTAATTTCGTCGGCTCGAATGGTTACCATTAGTGTCTCTTAATTCTTTTTCGGAAGCAAAGGAAAAAAAAAAAAATAATGCCTACAATAGAAAGGCTAATCAGTTATTTCTTTCATGGCCCCGAGCATGCCAATATTAGCGCTGATAGTGCGTAAATGTAACTCGCTGTTCGAACGACTATTCAGAGTTCCTAGAGCTCCTTGTAAGGCTTGTTGGAAAACTCGTTGCCGGACCTGATTAATTGCTCTTTGTTGTTCAAAATGAATGGTTTCATTTTTGTAATTTTCTAATCGTTCCAAATTCTCATAAGTGGCATTAATCAAATTCCATTTTTCTCGTTCTATCTCAGAGTATCCATTCACTCGAAACTCATCTGCTTCTCTTTCCACTTCCGTAAGCGAGCCCCGGGCTTTTTCGAGCTGCTCAATGGCTCCTCCACGTAGTTCGTCTGAATTTCGAATAGTACTCAAGATCCTCTGTTTCGATTATCTAATAAATCACTTAATGAAAGTAGATCATCTTCCCAGTCATTTCACAAACTTCACTTCCATGATCTCTTCCCGAACCAACACGAATCTTTCGATTCATTTGGCTCTCACACTCAATTACTTATGGGGCATTCCCATATCTTTTTCTTTTAACGTAATGAGCCTACCCTCTCTTCTCTGTTCCTATTCCAAGATATCGAAACTGATACAAGACCAGAATTTTCGGAGGACTCTTCCGACCAACAAAAATCTGTCATTGTCAGCAAAGTTGTTTCTTTTTTCTTCAAATCCAAAAAATTATTCTTATTACACATAGGTCATCGATTCAGCATTGAATAAAAAAAGGCGAGACACCCATTTTTTCAGTAAATGGTTCAAATCATTTTATCGATATGAGTGTTCTATATCGGATAAATTGACAACTATTCGTTTTTTGGAAACCATCTCCGTACTAACGTAGTGGTAGAAAGTACCCTGTTGCGCCTGGACTTCAAACGATTTAGCTTTAACCATGTTAATGGTCCCACATTATTGGCTGATAGAGAATCAAAATTGATTTACCAATAAGTCACGAAATGCTATGGTTCTTGCGTATGATTTCTGAATTTATTCAGAAGTAATTCGTCGAGATCGTGCACCTTCTTTCCTATTTATAACTTTCCTATTAAAAAGTGCAGCCGGTTGGATCCAGCCTATTCTTGAAATACACAACTCGCACACACTCCCTTTCCAAAAAAGATCAATACACCAAGCACTACACTTAGATTATTAGATTTGTTGCTAAATATCGGTATTAAACCCGAAACTCCCAGCGAATGGCCAGTGACCCAAGGAAACGAAAGAATCGGTTACATTTTTCATATGCTTTCCTCTTATAGAATAGATAGGGCTAACAAAATTGCACAGAGTTCTTTTTGTATCACTTCGCCCCCCCTTTTTTTTGATTGATTTCTTTTTATGAATTTCCTTATTTATAAAATAAATAGGAATATAGCAATTTCATTTTAATAAACATTTTTTTGATTATTTCAATTGAAATTCACAAGAATATATTTTTATTAGTCCCAGGTCTCATGTCAATTTCGAAATACTTCGTTTGTTCCAACGCTTCTTAAAATAAAAGTCAACAAAAAGGGTTTTCATTAAGGACAGGAGGGAAGAAAGGGAGTGGGTCCGCTAATTCCTCATCCTCAAATCAGTCCTTCCCCGGGGTATTGTCTCAAGGAAGAATGATTGTGGGAGTGAAGTTTTGATATAATTCGACAAGCCCACGGCAATAAAAAGAAAGAAAATAAGTATGTATTTTTCACATTTCTAGGATTAAACAAAAGGATTCGCAAATAAAAGCGCTAATGCCACGACCAGTCCGTAAATTTTAAA
>CM039091.1:49113129-49310120 GCA_022113865.1 Chimonanthus praecox
GCATTGATTGCAATCCATAATTAAATTACTATACAATAATGGTTTGATTACTCATATAACTTTGGGCTAAGAGCATTGATTGCAATCCATAATTAAATTACAATTCCACAATTAAATTGGATTAAGAAGGTTTAATGATTGTCAAATCGAATTAGTATTGGATTTAAATTTCATGTATGCATGTAATTATTTAAATTGTATTTAGTTACAGATCTTAATTGGAATAACAATTATACGTTCATTTTGCTTTCAATTGAAAATCTAATGTCTTTGTTGAATTTTGACTTAGTCAAAATTATTTTGTTGAAATTAATATTAGTGTCATTTTTCTTTTATTGAAAGTGATTGAGAGGATTAAGAATTGGTTTCTTAGTGTTTCTACTGTAGAAATCCTTTATTCAGATTATAGAATTTTGATCTAAATCTTATCTTTATTTTTTTCATCAATCTTATACAAATGGCAGAAGTCTTAAAATTAAAATAATAAATAAACCAAATAAATTTAAAATGAAACTTTAAAACATAACTCCGTTAATCCAGGTACGATAAATTTTTATAAGACATCGAATTTATATTTGCAAACTGGCGACCATAGCCATGGGGAGATAGTTGACCGAATAACTTTATTCATGTACCCCAACATTTATAACTTCGACAGGTGGCATAAGTACATTTGTCTTCTATGTACTAACGCAGTTCTTTAATTTAATCATAAATATCTTAGTATTAAAATCCAAAACAAAGTGTTATATTATTTGCTTTTCTACAGATATGAACTAACAAAATCAAACAACTTAATAAGTTGGATCATTTGGATTCTATAGTAAATCTGATGGACCTACACGTGTGTAGTTCAACTTCTTGTTTCCTGAAATCAAGAGATTGTGGATTAAAGTTCATATGTCCTAATTTTTGTGTCCTAGAGGTATTGGACTCACGTATAAAAATTTTACAATAAAAAAAATCTGATAAAAGTTTGCCTTAAATATATTTGATAGGATAAGAGTAAAGTGGACAAAATATAATTAAAATAGTAAAGTTTTATGTGTTAAGAGAACAATTATAGAATAAGTTATTGTACTTGATGGAATGGAGTGTTGAATAATAAAAAATAGATAAATAAACAAAATCAAAGTTATAAAGATACAATTACTGTATAAGATAAGTATAGTAATTCTAATAGATAGAATCAGAAGATCATATTAGAGACAATTTAAAAATAACTTCATTTAATGATAAAATGAGAGAAACTTGTTCACATTAGCTTGATTATCTATATAAAAGCCCACAAATGACCGTAATTCATAGAGTAATTTAAGGTTACAGACTGCAGGCATGAGGAAGAAATGTGCTCATTGAAAATAAGGAGAGTGACAAAAAATGCATAATAAATAATAGAGCAATCACTTTATAATATAATAATTGTCACTAAGAGAGGTAGAATTTAAAAAGTCAATGTTAAACATTTTAAAATAAAATAGTTCGGTGGTTTAAACAAATTTTATCTATCCATCACTGATATCTTCATAATTAGCTAATAATTTTTTTTTTTTTACAGTCGACAGGCTCCGGACTGAGCCCCAAAGATTTTCAGGATATCCTTTTACTGACCCACTGCTGTAAACTCAGCTCAGAAGTATTGCTCAAGCAAAAGGTTGAGCTTCCCATACTGGGCAATTCGGTATTGAAAAAGCCAAGGGTGAAACTTTGGTCGGGTTTTAATCCGCATAACCCGACCTAAGAAATCAATGGATTTAAGTTATGTTTTTGAATATATTAGGTCGGGAAAAATAAACCCGCATGAAATTCAAATCGAGTCGGGTTGAGAAATTTAAAAGCAACCCAACCCAACCCAACTCGACTCAACCCGACTTGACATGAGGGTGCCAAGTTATAAAATAACATTCAGGCTGAATCGGGTCAGAAATTCGGGACAGGTCGTGTTAAGTAATTTGGGTTGGGTCGGGTTCAATAATTTTTGACATGGATGAGTTGGGTTTATTGAAATCTTACTCGACCGGACCTGAGTTTCAACCCTAGAAAAAACTATGAAACTTCAATTTTTTTGAGAGATGATTAAAATACGTTTATAAAAAGTAAATACACAAAATTGAGAATAAATATATATGATCATAATATGCTCTGCAATAAAGATTTTGAAACTCAAATCTTAACTACTAATTATATAAATTTAATATGTTTATATTTTTTAATTTTGTAAAATAATTTAAATCAAACACAAAAACTTTAAAATTATATTTTCAATTTAATTCTTGTTATATGAAATTTAGAAGTAAACTAACTTTAACAAGTTTTATTTATACTATATGTTAGAAAAATAGAAGTATAATAAAATATGGGTGCCCATGTTAACATGTGCATGCTCTTTTAGGGGACATAAGTTTTAGTGAACTTTCCACTTTACTTTCTATCAATCTGCAGAAATCATTTACTTTCCAATGAATCGGTGCACCGATTTGGACTCTTTCCATTTCTAAGTGAATCGATTCACTCATCGGTGCATCAGATAGGTGAACCGATTTACGAAAAAGTGAATCGATTTCTACAGATAGATGGGAGTCAAAGTGGAAAATCTGAAAAATCTGTGCCTTCTAAAAGAGTTTTCCTGTGTTAAGATGGCCACCCTAAAATATTTACACAAAATTTTCATCTTTTTATCTTTTTTCTTAATATGTAATGTTTAAAACCAAATCAGTGCTTTAAAAAGTTTAAAATCTGTACTTATAGAATAAAGAAAAGAAATAGAATACTTAATATCTAATAATTTGTAAACTATATGTCATAAATATATTACTGCCAGTTATATATAATTGAAGTATTTAAGTAAAAATAATATTTTTAAAATATGATAATATAAATATATTAAAAATATTAACATTAAATGTCTTTATTTTTATATAATAGAGTACGGATAAATTCATTAAATACTCTAAGAAGCGTGAACACCTTTCTAGAAAGGACTAAAATAAGAGATCAGATTTGCTTTTTTGGTGACAGTCTTAGTCTTCTTCAATTATGACAGTAAAAAAGTATGCTCAATTTGTCAGTGAGCCAGGTTGTCTTTCATTAATTAATAAGAATAGAATTCATAGTCCAATGAAAAGAATCTGGCCATTACAGGTGATCGGAGAGTGTATATATTAAATAAGGAATTTTGATTTTAGTTTTGAAGAAAAAAATCTCAATAGTTAATTTCTGGACTTAATTTTTTTGAGATTATGAATGTTAAAATATAACCCTAGAGTTAAGAGTGATAGACGATGTCATCTCTACAAATAGAAGATTTTGAGTTCAATTCATACTTATTTTAAAAAATTACTTCTATAATTTTGTTCGATATATGGAGTGAGAGAGGTTTACCCTAACAATTAATCAGATGCTCAAATTATTTACTATATAAAAAGTATATTTAAATTAAATTATAATAATTGAAAATAACTTCACCCACCTCTTGCACCACTTCGACTTTGGAGACGAGGCATCGCACCAGCTTCTCTAATCGGTATGCTCTTGCTTTCATACGGCAGAAATTATATTTTCCTTTTATTTCAGTTTAAAAACGGAAGCAGAAGCGGCGGCAAAATGCTTGCGCGGCATTTTTTAAGGCAAACGCGGCACTCGCACCATTTTAGGGAGGGAAATGAAAATTGGGAGGGAAATCGAAGAAATGAAAAAGGAAACAGATCTATCATCATATGTTCCGGTTCTTGGTCCAGGTGCATGAGCAGATTTTTGGTGAGAGAGCGTCTTTCTATCTCTTTCTCTACTCTCTCTATCTATCTCTCTCTCTTTCCATACAACCCTAGAGCATGAACATGATCTCTTTCAAGAAACTTCCTCCTAGGATGGTTCATGTGGTGCTTTTCTTTTCTTTTCTTATTTTTCCCCTTTTAAACAATCCCCAAGTTGGTTTGGGTTTTTTCTACAGTGATTTATTCTCCATCTGTAGAGCCCCAACACTTCTCTGTAATTTTTAATTTCGTAAAAGCAGCTAAAATCTCAGGTCCGCTATTGTCATTTCCCCTGTTGTTGTTGCTGCTGCTGTTGTTGTTGGTTTTTTTTTTTTTTTTTCAAATAATCTGCTGATGGAGATTATAGGAAACTGATCCCTAGTGGTGCACAGAGTGACATCCATTAACAAAGAGCGAAAAATAAAAAGAAAACTTTTCTTCATATTAGAATATCTGTTCATTAATCTCAAACACATACCCCCCTCTCTCTCTTTCATGTTCTCTTAGGAGGAAGTAATGATGGATCATTAAACAAAAAGACACTTGATAAGAAATGAAAACCTGATTTTTTGCTGATTCAAATATTCCATTCCTGAGTCTCCATGTTCACACACTTTCATTGATTAGATCTGTGTAATTCAAGGAGATATTGCTACTTAAGGTGGAACTTTTATTTTCCAGTCATGCATGTTCAAATTCTTAATTGAATTGATATCATAGTTGGTTTCTTCTTAATGTGTTTTGTGTATTGAGCTTCTTCCTTGTTTACATGCCACTTTAAACAGATAATCTTTACATGCCACTTCTTAGGGATGATGATGAATCACTGCATGCCCATGCCTGATAATGTTGCCCTTCAATGCATAGCTTAATATCTTGGTTGAGCATTCCTTGTTGCGTGTGGTGCTTTGATTTCCTTGTTAGCAATGAAATGAGAACATTATTTCCTGTGTCTTTTTTTTTTTCTAAAGTATTTACCTTCTTTGGTTTGGACGAGAATGATTGAGTCCATTGTGGCAGATGTCTTTGTCTTGTCAAAGATCAATTTATGATTAATTTAAATCAGTTGTAACTATTTAGAAAAAAAACACATCAGGAATGCACTTTAATCTGTTCAGAGTCATCATGTAAAGCAGCTTTAAGAAGGCTTGTTAAGTGTTCTCATTCTCTCTCATTGTCTCCTAGAGCATGAAATTTCAGAAATCTGTAACCGAGATTGCTATTAATTGGGAACCATTGAGTTTGTGATGTCACCATGTTTTGGGATGATGCTAAAATGGTTTGCTTTGGTGGTTCCATTGTTGAAAACACAGTTACTAATATCACATTTATTTTAATACTTTCATCTCATACATGTGTACAAAAATATTATAGTTGGATTCTTTTCTTTATGAGTTGTTACTCTTTTATGATCTTTATGTGGGTGCACCTATAATCAATCTAACTCCTCAAACATACAGCCATTCCCTTTGTTCTGTCACGTGTATCAACTCAACCTCATTATGGGTGATATTCACTTGGGTTGAAACACCAAAAATATTCCATTTTCAGAACATGAAACTTTGGGGCTTTGAATCGCATCCCACCATCATATATTGGGATAGTTCTTGATTACAAATAAGCGTTGTGAAGATCCTCTGTCCTTCCTTCCCATGATATTGGCATGCATCTAAGTGGCATAGAGAGAGGGGGTTGCATTAAATACAGACGTAATTGGGATGTCCTTTTGGCGAGATTGATATACAGCTGCTGGAAACCCACCAACTGACCACAACCGCCACTTTTAGGATAATCTTGTTGAGGATTATAGATTCTCCTATATGAGGCCCACCTATCATCATCATCATTATTACCACTTTTGCATCTATTTTTTGTTGGCCATTTAAGTTCTACTCTTCCATTCGACCTTGTCATAAATCATTTCCTCTATCATTTCTCAATCCAACATTTCCCTTTATCCCTTTTCCTCATGTTTTTAATTCCTTCCTCTCCATCTAGTACATCTTATTTTTAGCTTTTCAATTCTTCTGGTGTTTACTATCACTGGTCTTCTACATACATGTCCAAGCCACCATAAACTCTTCTATTGGAGCATAGGGGACCCTTCTATGATGACCAAAATATTAAATGGATGTACCCTTTTTTGTTGGTGCATTTCCCAACTTGATTTTACTTTGAATGATAGTCATAGTTGGATTTTATGAAAACACTTTGTATTTGATTTAGCTATGAATATCATTTGGGAAAGGATTTTGCCCCCACTAATTCACATTAATATTTTTCATCTCTTGAGCCTGAATGATTGGCATTTAGCTGAGTGGTTCACCACTAATTCGCATTAAGACTTTTCATCCCTTGCGCGCGAATGATTGACATTTAGCTGAGAGGGTCTTACCAAGTAGTTGGTTTGCAAGTTCTAAATGTTTCTATAACCTCCACATATACCACCTTTTGAGGCCAATTTGGTGCCATCACTTTATCAAGTCCCTCCATCATCTAGTGGATCCCTACTTGATTTGATCGTATTCAAAGTTATAGCTATTTTATGGATTGAAATCCTTTTTTTGCATCTTGTTTTTTATTTTATTTTTTATGATGAAGAAACCCAAAAGCCCCACCTCTTCCTGAGTACGAGGGCATCGAGTAGAACTTAAGATGGACACACCTTCCTGTAAGCCACGGGCATCGGGTGAATACGGGACTCAAGCCCTGGACCTCTGGTTCCTGAGCCAAAGTGATTGCCAGTTGAGTTGTCTCATATGAGGTTTTTTATGCATATTGGTTACCATTGATTTGAGAGTTGAAAATTCATATTTGTTTCATTATAGCTAGATGTTTTATTGTGCTTGTAAAATGGAGCCTCTTAATGTTGTAAAAACATGAAAGTAGAAAATCATAACATACAAGACTATAAGCAAATAAAAGATAGAAGAAAGTTAAAAGTAAAACTTAACACACATCCTAATGTACTATTTTGTACATTTTTTCTTCCTAAGAAATATAGGGTTGGAAACTTGGGATGGTAGGTAAATCCTTCTCTCAGCAAGGTATCTGGCATGTGGAGAGCTGTCACTACTTGTGTTGATAAGTTTAAAGTTGGAATCAATTTCAGGGTGGGCCATGGTAATAGAGTCAAGTTTTGGGCAGATCCTTACTGTGACAACACTAGTTTTGTATTATAGTTCCTTTCCATTTTTTGTCTATCTCAGTTTCTTGAAGGAGTGATTTTCGATTTCTACTCCATTTGCAATGATCAGACCATTTGGAACCTCTCCATCCAACGCAGTCTTTTTGACTCTGAGTGCTTCTTTGTCTGGCCCTTTTAGTGGAATCATCGGGCGACTAATCCTGTTAACCCTGGTATTTGGAGTTCCAAAGTTCCCCTCCCCTGCCGCTTTGCATTCACACTTCTCAATTATATATATAAACAAACGGGTTGAAAAGCCTGATGGCCTCAATGGGCTTCAAACTAAAGCCCGATCTGGCCCGTCAGACATATACATTTGTCCAAGTCTACTTATTTATGTCGGGTTTGGGCCGGGCTTGGGCCACGTTCGGACAAATGAACACCCCTACTTGTACACCAATGCATGGTTCCTATCTTGTAGTCTTACCAAGCCCAACCAACCTCCTCTTTACATTTCAAAACCTCTTACCACTTCATCAAGTGAACCCTCTTTTTATCCCCTTTTCCTTCTCATAGGAAATCCCTGTGAAGTTTCTCCAATCTCTTCCCATTCTCCACTGGTATTTCAAACAATGGCATATTATAGATAGGTAATTTCGACAACATTGCTTTTATCATGTCAATCTTCTACCTAGGGACCATTAATTCTTCTTCCAACTTTCTCAAACCTTTCCACCACTAGAACTGATGAAATTTGGGGCGGCATGGATTCAATGCTTGTCATATTTTTGGTCTGCTGGTCAATGTTCTTCATATCACCTATGCATTTCAGTTACCATTTCACTCATTTTACATCACTCCATGTTGGCGAATCACCTTACTTTCATATGCCTTGTATACTTTCAGCTTAATAGCCCTTCTTGTACGGAACATAGTTGGTAAGCTTGTTGAGTAGTTATGAGCTCTTTGTCCAGTTTTATGAACATACTCTGTTTTCAGCACTAAATTGGAACCCTCGTAAATGGGACATTCTACTCTTTTGTAATGGGTCAATCATGGTTCTTGATTCCTTTTTCTTGCACATCTTTCTTGGGCTCTTCCTTTCTTTATCAAATGTGACATCTATACTTATATTATTTGCATCTCAAATCTGCTACCGTCTTGTTAATAGTAACATGTATCCTTATAGTCTACTTGTCTATGAAATATAAAGTCTCCTTTCTATGAGAAAATCATATCATTATTAAATTGTTATATACTCTTGTTCTTGCCTGGTTTTCCTTTTTTTTTCTTTTCTGTTTTACACTTGCTTCGCAAGTTACTTCATTGTGCTAATTTGTGGCAAATTTGATGTATTTATTCTAGAAACTTTTGACTATCGTTATATTTTATAGCTGGGTAACAGCATTTAATATTTTTGACTTTTCACTAGAATTTTTTTTAGTCCTTTCACAGTAGCCCTCCATCTGCTTAATGAACTTGGTAATTGTGAATGCTTTCTATCCTTTAGTAGTGGGATTTACGTGCATATTTGGAAACCAGTGCTTCTATGACTTTGAATTAATTTATGACTGTCGATAACTCAATATCCATAATGTTCTTCGGTTATTTATTTCTTTATTTGGGTTGGTGGTTTGATGCTAAATATAGTATGCTATGAAAAATGATTTCATGTGTAGAACTTATCAATTTGAAGTATTATGAATTTATGAATTGGCACATAGTTGAAGCATATTTATTTGTAAATTTGTGGTTGACTTTATTTTCTAACAAGTTTTTCAAGCCCCTTCTGATAAATGTGGAGTGATCCAGTGCAAATGCTTAACACCACATAATGATGCAGAACCCTTTAACCAAATAGCAGGGTCCATTTCTACCACACATTGGGTATGGATGATAGAAAGGATCCACCAAGGATTGCACAAAGCCCCTATATAATCTTAATCATTGGCTAATTACCTGCAATTAGTTGGTTCGAACCTAATGGTCTTATTGTCCATTTTACAGGATCTTTAACATTTTTATTGTTCTGATCAGGTTGCCTGGCAGTGCCTTCTACAATCCTCGTATGCTCTTTCTCCACTATCTGAAATATGCAAAAGATATTCTTGCCCAGCCCCCAATGACCGATTCCATCCCACTCTCAGATTTTACCATTTTTTTGAAATATTTTTTGCTCTATATTTGTGCACTTTTTTTTTCTCTCGATATGCTGGGTGACCTCCATGTTTTTTAGCATGGTTGTCACCTTTTAGAGACCTTTTCACTGAAAGAGGGTTAGCTGTTTCTTTCGTTTTTTTTATTCAAAAAATTGGTTTTTGTATCATAGGGCATTTTTGATGTTTGAATGAATAGATGCAACTTCCATTCCTCACCTCTGTTATTCATGTCTAGTTGATTTTTAGCATGATTATAACTGATGAATTCATTACCTGAGTATACTGGTTGATGATTAATGGTTTTATTATCTCACACACGTGTTACTTCTGCTGGAAGAACATTAATATGCTTTATGTTTTATCATCTATACAGGTACTGCCTCTATTTGGAAGAAAGACGTGATACACTTGGAATTAATATGGTCCTCCCACACACTGTCCTATTCGATGAGCTATTAGGTGAGCTGTTTAGATTCTCTTATTATACACTTGTGATGAAATATCATCCAACCTCCTATTTGGTGAGTGCCATAATTTTGAGTTTTGATCGGTAAAGACACAAAATCTCAAAACCAAAGCACTTATAACAGACTTCTTTTCCATTTAATATAAACAATTTTCCTACATTTTTTCATTTATTTTTCATTAAATCAATTGGTTAAGGATAGAAGTTTTCTTGTGTTAGTAGTCAAGCCCATTTCACATCTTTCTGAGTGAAAATCATATAGGTCAATGCCTTTATATATGGGTTAAATTAGTTATGGATCATTGATGTCCTAAATTTACATGAATTGGATGAGCATGGTCCTTTATATTTAATCAACAACATAAATATACACCAAATGCTTACATGGATGAGGACCTGCATTGGAGTGTGGTTATTGTTGATGACTTAGAATTTACAAAATTAAGAAGCAAATCTAGCAGTTCTGAAATGAATCATATGAAATTTGGCTTCATTATCATTACAATTACAAATCCTGGTTCCCCAAGGCCGCGTAGCCCTCAAGGTAAGGTTACTCAGAGAATAATAAATCTTTGCATCTGTGCGTCATAGCTCATTGTCTGGAAATGTATCGCTCTTGTTGTATATACTAAATGGGACATCGATTTTGTTTGATTTGAATCCAAATTGTATAGATCTCTCTCCTCTCACTCTTCTCTCTCACACAACATAGAACAGATCTCTTCTCTCTATGGTCACTTGCGTTAATACATGCACCCCCACTCTTATAATTTGAATTCTGTTTTCAACTCCCTTGTATGGCTTTTGGTATCTCTGTTCATATATCACCGTGCCAGTCGTCATGCACCCTGCAGACTGACATCCTTTATGCACACCGTACTAAGCAAACTTTGTTCGTTGGAAGGGCTGCCCAGATACTAGAAGCATCGTTGTCCAATGCTCTGTTGGGCTATGGCTGATATTTTTGTGATGTAGGATAGTGCATTAATAACATGAATAGATTGTAGTTCTGTAAGAACTTGACATGGATGAGGACCTGCATTGGATCGCTATCATGTCGACAATTCACTGCTGTTTTTGAGTGACTTCTGAGCAAAACGACTTAGAATTTACATATTTAAGTAACCATCTTCATTACCATTACAAATTCTGCCTCCCCCAAGGAAAGAATATAAAGCCTCCTAGCCCTCAAGGGAAGTTCACTCATTGAGCAATAAATCAGTATCTTACACCCGACGAATCATCATCTTTAGATGAATGTGGAGAGTACAAATTAGGATTTGATGAACAAGTTGACATACATCCCACTTGTCTTTTTAACATTGGGGAAAAAACATCCAGATTCAGGTGTTGGAGCATCTTGTCCAAGTCCCTTGTTCAAGGAGTAGAAAGCATGCAGCTTTTGGATAAAGTTAAAGCACACAGCTTCTGTTCATGAAAAGATGCATGAATCCCCCATTGTTTCTATGGGATCTATAGATCCACCTGAGGCTATTCAACTGCCCCCCTGGCACTAGTGGCAATTGGCAACTGAGCGTCTTGTTAGAGATGCCCACAGATTTAGATCAGTTTGTTGGTGATCCTCTCCTCCACAAACATCCTGATTGGAGGTGCACTCCAAACATTCTGCTTAGGACTTCATGCTTGTAGCAGTCTGCATGGGTCTCTCAGGTTTTATTGGCTTCTTTCTTGTTTTCACTAGCTTGCTGGCAGGAAAGTGCAGTCTAGCTATTAAAGGACGAGGTGCCCTTGTTTTCTGGTCAAATCCCCTGATACAAACAAATCCTGCAAGACAGTTTCATGGTAAGTTCGACAACATTTCCTCCACTGCGTAATGTGATGGATTTTTTACCAGTTAACTTTGAACCCCCTAGAGTTTAAAAAAGAGGGGGCAGGTCTCAATAGGCTATACCAGATCACATTGGTTGGGTTACTCTAAGCATAACTTAAATGCAAAATGACACTTAGTCCGTTACCATGCACAACACCTGAAGGATATCAACATCGGTTTCTGTTAGGAAAGCATGCATCCACTAAATAAAATTTTAGCTTTTATTGCAGCACCAGCTTGTGCTTAAATTGGGTGGACCAATTCCATTTTCACTAGAATTGTGGTTTTGAGGTACTAGCAGTCTTTCGACACATGCTTATTTTCTAAGAGCATGTGCTTGGCAATATAAGTGAAAAGGGAGAATCAACACATGCCACTGTGGTATTCTATCTGAAGTGTTAGGATAATA
The DNA here is from genome assembly GCA_022113865.1 of Chimonanthus praecox. NCBI lineage: Eukaryota > Viridiplantae > Streptophyta > Magnoliopsida > Laurales > Calycanthaceae > Chimonanthus > Chimonanthus praecox. The sequence continues at coordinate 49,124,874 of CM039091.1, forward strand.
AAACAAACACATTGATATATTCTTCACCAATATGACCCGGCTAGTATCAGGCAATATGATGTGAAGTTTTCTCTTGGAATAAATATCTGTTTCCGTTGTATAAGACCATAATCACATGGCCATGAGTCTATCCCAAGAAAAGGGGGAAATGGCCACAGGTTTATGATTGACTATTTGACACCTGTATATGCCATATTTCGAGTATGTATTAGTGATACTCAAGTATATGATATGATTGCTTTAACATTTAGTGGAATAAGGACAGATATGTTGGTTCCAATGCATATCTTTGTGATTACTGTTTATAGAGCATCCATCAAGAGGCCATTGATCACTTGAGTTGTTATCACTTATTTAATCTAACACAGTTATGCCCTCATTTCCCTCTAACAGCTATTCTAACTCTTGTAAGTCAATCATTGCAATTTCATACCTCTCCAGAAGCAGTGTTGAATTCCTTCTGTGGTTAAACCTGATAATAAACAAATGGTGCTTTAAGTCAGGTGCTTGATTACTTATTGAGAAATTAAGATAAATAGGAATGCTATTTCCAGTTCAAAACAAGATATGGGGATGCTAATCATTTTGCACTTATGTCAGAGAGGAGGTTAAGTCATTCCATATATTTTACCTCTAAAGATTGTCGGTATGGATGTTCCAAAGTAGACAGTCCGTCTTGGCAGGTTCCATATCCATGCTCTTGGAACATCAATAGGATTAAGGCTCGAATCATGGTCAGCAAACACCTGCACGAAAGCTTCGGCTCAGTATATTAACCATATATTGTTCAAGTCTCAAAGATGCCTTCATTCTCTTTTTGTGTCTCTTGTCTGATGTAATTTGAACTAAAGCCTGAGAGAATCCTTTAACACTGAAGCAATGAATATGAGTAGAATCCATACATCACAATGTTGATTATTTGGATAAGAACTACTCGAGTTTCTTTTTCTTTTACTATTATCATAAAATACTAATGTAAATGTGTGTAAATCCTGCATGACCACAGTGGCAAAAGAATCACAACAGGAAATGACAAAACATGTATTAAGTATGTACATAAATGTGTTTATTATCCATCTATAAAAAAACTCAAGGACCTTAGGATTGTTTTTCCCTTTTTTCTTCGAGACATTCTCAATCCCATATGTTCCTATTAAGTTAATGATGTTTGGAACCCATATCTTTTATGTGAATGGCATTTTATTTATATGAAAGAAATGAAATAACTTACAGATGGACTATCTCCTAAGAAAAGGTATTGATGTAATATATGAGGGAATCTTTTATTAACATGTAATATATCCTTCTTATGTGTTTGATAGGTTCTTGACTTCGGGCATTGCTGTTACTGTTTCTGCTCAATTATGATGCTTTAGTAATGACTCTTGAGATGAATTAGTATAATTGTAGGATTGGTTTAGTGGTCTTAGTAGGTATTTTCTGAAGAAGCTTAATAGGGTTAAAAGATATTAGACAAGCATTGGTGATAGGTTAGCTACTATACCTTTCTGTATAAGGTCTTTCTTTTTAAATGAAGGCCAAGGTGCTGATACTCAGACTCAACTTGACTAGGCTTCATCAACTTGAGTGAATTAGGTTCTATGTTATATTTTGATGACCGAAGGTGTTCAGGTGTCTTGTCCGACTAATCATTCGGGGCATGTGCACGCCTCTCTATACACATGTCGGGTTCAAGCGGCATGACTTTACTTTGTACATATCTCACAGAGAGTGACCCTTCATTGAAGTTACCAAGGATTGAATCCAAGACCTCAATCTTGAAGTCTTGTGTCTCAACCATTAGGCTAACCTCTTGGGGTTTATGTTATGGCTTAAGTTATGCCGTAGAAATTCAAATATCCATCCTAGTTGCTCTCTTTGATTTAATTTCACTTGGAAACAAGGTCTTACATTTTTGCTCCTCCATGTAGGCTTTGGATCCATGTCAGCTTGCAGTATTCATTCACAAATTGTTTGGATCCATGTCAGCTTGCAGTATTCATTCACAAATTGTTCATGCCACATTGTTTGGTTTTTTATAATATTTAGTTCGGTTCTATGATACACGACCCTTAAAGAAGGCAAGTTTCTGTATTGTGTTGTGTCTGAGAAATTCTGTTTGTAAAATATGTCCTTGCTATGGCATGCCTCTGCTGTATCTATGCCATGTTAGGGCATCATAGTATTTTGGTCATGGTATTTGATGAAGTGATAGCAATACCTGTTCAGTTTTGAAAGTGGTATGGTGAACAAGTGCACAGAGAAAACATGCAACACGTGCATTCTACTAGGAACTGTTCCATTGCAAAAAAAGTTGCTTTTGTTCTTTTTTGTTTTCATTGTGATGAAAGACACTACTAAAGGAGACTCTAAATGTCTAATGTGGTCAGGGATGAAAATAATGCACTCTAAATCTACAATAGGTTAAAATTAATCAATCAATTAATTGGAGCACTTAAATAATATAAATAAGCTACAAACAATCACGGGAGTCTCAGAAATTTAATGTAAATAATTAAATCATAATCTAGAACTAGTTACCAAAATGTGGGGAGATAATTCAAAACAAAGAGGTTTGTCAGTTCCCACGAATATGCACCAAAAGGGATTAATTCAGGTTGTTAAGCAGTAAAGATATGGTGGTAAAGGGGTTAAAGGCAACAAAAGGGCTTAAGGAAAGGCTACAAAATAAGGATAGATGGGCTCGGAGGGACAAATATCAAATGGGAATGGGATATGAGTTATGGTGAACAGGAAAAAAAAAAAGAACCTTGGACTTACGACAGGTGTAGAGGGGTATTAAGGGTTGGCAACACCAATTGTAGGGCTTAGGATAGACTACGGCAGTGAGGAGGACTATGGAGGGGAACGGCAGCTAAAGGGGGTATTTGGAGGAAACAAAAACACGGGGATGAGTTTTAGGAAGTGGCAACAAGGGAGGTGAGATTTATAGGGATGGTGATGGCTGTATGCGACAGGGAAAGAGGAGTATTAGGGGTTCGTGACACCAACTTTATGGCTTAGGATAGACTACGACAGTGAGGAGGAGGACTATGGAGGGGAACGGCAGCCAAAGGGATGGGTATTTGGAGGGAACGAAAACATAAGATGGGCATTAAGAAGTGTTGACAAGGAAGGTCAGATTTATAGGGATGGCGATGACTATATGGGACAGGGAATGGCCTGCGAAGGCAGCAAGGGATTCGGGAAAGCTTCAGGAAAGAGTTAGGAAGGGCCGCAACTAGAGTAAGGGAGATAAGAGGCAGCTGCAGCAAGTGGGGATAGATCTGGATGGTTTTGGGGATGACAAAAAAGTAATGATTTCCAAAGAAGTGTCATGGCAACAGTAGAAGAAAGGAAAAAGAGAGAAGAGGAAGTAGAAGAGAGAGAGAGAGGAATAAGAGGTACCTGGGCTTCTTGCCAACTTCTTGGTTTCTCACCAACGAAACACCATGCGCAAAGGTATTTGCAAAATTCGCAAATCTTATTCATCAATCCCCGTATGTCTTACATTGGATATGTTTATGTTGTTTTTCCCTTAATAAAAAAAAACACACTACATACCTAAACTACCCTCAAATTAAGAAAAGAAGCAACTAAAAAAAACACGGAAATAACAGCAATAACATGTAGGCTCCGCATCATATTGTCAATAAGAATTTAAATTACTATTATTATCATTGTTATTATTATTAATATTACATAAATTCAAATTTACCTCATTAACTTGAAAATATGTTCCATTAAGTGGAAAACTTCCTCTCATTGCCGTTCGACATGGTATCTGTCCATCAAGGTTATGAGACAAACTTTAGTAAAAGAAAGCAGTCTTTATGCTTAGCATAATGTAACAAAACAGCACTTGTCTAGAAGCATGCATGGTCGCTCAAATTTTATCACCAGAAGTGTGCCTCGGACTGTTTGTGATTCTGCTTCTCTCACGCTATTGCATGCAAAACATGTCATCTTGTCACATAGGATGCCTGATGCTTGGGAATTGCAACAGATTTCAGGTGGTTGAGTGGATTGTGCAGTTTCACCTGACACCAAACATCAAAATTCTTGATCAGTTAACAATAACAGAAACAGCTAATATAAGATTCAAGAACCTTTTCTTGCCTCTTAATGCATGCTTACCAGGAGTCCATAGAGCTAGAAGATATGAACATGGGTCATCGGGCTCCCTTTTATCCAGCTGGAGATTATAAATTAGGAAAGTTGTTTGAAATATTAGCAAAGAATCAACTGTGTAGTATAAATTAAGAAATATTAGCAAAAGAATCAAATCAGAGGTCATAGAAATAAGTAGTGGAATAGCTTACCCCTATCAAAAGAGGGTGTGTATCAGGAAGTTCGTAGCTGCAATCGTTCAAAATAAGGGGAAAATGTTAAGTGCACTGGCAATACAAAAAAGTAATAAAGTGATTATTTACTAATATTGATTTGCAGCAATGGAGAACTTAATATTGACTTTCTTGCCCTTTCCAATGGAATGGTTATGCTAGAGGGAAGATTCCACCGTGCATATACCATGATCAGCCCATTGTAATCAATTTGAACCACTTGAGAAATGGACTTAAATGTAAACTGTGGAGACATTTTATTGCTTAAACTGATTATCAATCAAATAGTTAGGACTTTTTTCTTAAGAGCATTCTCGTAATCCCATCGTTATGATCTTCAGCTAGTTTTTTTTTTGAAAGGTTCATAATCTTCAGCTATTGAAATCAAATATTATATTAGCTTCATAATGAGAATTGGTAATATACTCACACTTGGTGCTCTGTTCTGAGTCGACTCATATTCTTTAGCTTGGGCACAGGGATGGAAGCCGCTTCTGGTGTTAAAGAGACCAAGGCCTTTGACATGTCTCCATCCTGCATTTCTATATTGTTTTGTTGAATATAGTTCTGAATATTTGTTGTGAACTCCTCAAAGTTTAGTTTAATTGTAGGAATCTCATCTGGATCCTCCTTCCAGAATGCATCCTCAATTTCATTTTCTGAGGCTTCTATGGATTCATGTTCTGGTGTTGTTGGTTCTTCAATGATCGGTTCACACCTTTTGATTTCAGATTCTACTTGAGGACTTGGTAGTCCCTGCATAGGAGGTAGTGGCAACAAGTTGATAACTGGTTTAGGGTGTTCTTCAGCAGTCATGTGAAAAGCCGAGCTTACTATACTTTTCTCTTCTGGACCTGGCAGGGCAAGCCTTGCACTGCATAAAACAGAGGTGCATCAGTGCTCCACCCAAATCATATCAGACAATGATTGTTTACTTGAAACATTTTTCCTATGTTATTATTTCTCTTCTATTAAATAAATTGGTCTCTCAAGCATACTAAAACCAAATGCAAGTTTATTTTACAAAGTTATTTGTTGTTAGATATTTTTTGGAATACTTGGTAAGATCTTTTTTTTTTTTGAAAGATACAAAAGAGCAGGACACAAGAAGCATACCAAAAAAGAAAAGCACAAACCCTCCCCAAAATTACGAGACTTGGTAAGTTCTTTTTATGGCCTTTTTTTGTACGTTTCTCATGACAAAAGCATTCTAGAACTAATAAGAGCTCAAATATAAAACTAAGATAAATGATTAGTTAACACATTTTAGTATCAATTGAGGATTGGGGTGTCTACCGGGTACAGGTGTCCAACATGATGTATTGAGGACACACGTGTCCTGGAACCTTGGGTTTTTTAGGAATGAAAATTTTAAGAGTTCAATACATTGGCACAGAGTGTTCTGGTGTCATGATCTTTTTGCTTTTGAGACACAATTTGGTTGATTCATTTGTGTGTTATCACTAATAAGGGTTCTTTTCTATGCATGTTCTTGTGATTATGTTATTTGCAACTTTAATGGTGGAATGAAATAGCTTTAAAATTAGAAGTGTGCCGAATAGTTTTGTCTTGAAGTAAAATAGCTAGTGAAAAAAAAAGATGACCGACTGATGGGCCAATTAATATTTTGACTGATCTCAAATGATGTTACATGTTACAATTGTTGAAGTTTGATATGCAAACACAGAGTCAGTCTCATGTGTATATTATTTTGCTCCTTCAATTTATCTTTTACTGGAGTTGATATTAACTTCTGTAGTTTTTTTAAGTTCTATATTTGTAGCTTGTCCATACCCTAAGAATGATACCCATCATGATGACTTAGAAACTAAGGTGAAATTGTAACTTCTGGCACTAACCAATGGCTGAAACAGGGAGAGATTGAGATATGATTCATAATATGGAAACTGAAATAAGGAAACAAATATAACCATGTACTTAGGGAGGAATATAATACAAAACTGGTCAGTTGAATGGGAGCAGTTATGTCTAGAAAGTCAGTTGAGTAGCAGCTTTGTTGTTCAAGATAACAGTTACAGAAGGCATTCAATTAAGCAAGGTATGAGCTAAATTAGATCAAAATAGTTTTGAAATATTCATCTTGATTGTTAGAATACAAGCTACCTCAGGTAGATGTCTGTTTTTGTCATTGCAAGTCCGTCTTGTGGTCAGATTTTTTTTTTTTTTAAAATCTCTATAAAAAGCCAGGTGTTTTCAGTGCAAATCATAGATCATTGAACAGCGTGTAAAAAAATTGAAATGACAGAATATAGGTATACCTCAAAGCAAGTTGAATCAATTAAAGAGAGAGGAAGCATATAAATTGTTTATTCAAAATTCTTCGCTGCATGTCAAGTGATATGTCTCACATTGAATCTAAACTACGATGGTGGATGAAAAATATCAGGAAATAGATGCAGCATGGGATAGTGGTTGATGACGAAGATGGTGGTGGTGATGATAAGAGACAACATGGGAATATTTCAAATACATCTTATACTACGAAGCCAATTAAAGATGTGATCTTTATTACATATTTATACTAGAATTGCTTAATGATTGCAATGCTAAAGAATGATTATTCTTCATATCAAACAGGTAGTCCACTAAACTTTTATCAATTGTTCATTCCAACTCTAGATCTCAAGACAAGCAATGAGACCCAAAAATAAAAGAATCAGCTATACAATTCATAAATTTAGTAAGATGGTCGGTTTCTCTCCCTTGTTTATCAAGATGAAAAACAATGGCACACCTTTTCTCTTTTTCAAACTTAAAACATTGAAATATTTATTACTTGATTGTTTAGAGTAAAACTTGTGCAATATCTGTTTCTAGGTGTTATCTTTCTCTTATTTTCACTTAAAACTAAACATATTTCACTTAATTAAAATACATGCCGAATTTACAAAATCATTATTTTGAGACTGGCTAAATTTGACAACTCATCTTGATGCAGTAATGCAGCACATGTACAACACCCATTCAGCATAGTTTAGTACTAAAAGTGGCAATTAGTAAGTAACATGAAAATGCACGATTACTTGAATGAGACACTTCTCTTTACTACTATTGGATGTGTATATGGCTTTCATTCAATATATATGCATCTGGGATTCTGTTCAGGTATCTTCATATGTACATTAAATTTAGATTAAGCATCATCTTTCATTTAAGAATTTCAGTTTTTTGTGAATCGGGGATGAACCTTGCAAATGCACTGGCAAAGTGTCTGCACTCAGCTCTCATTGGACAGGCATTACAATTAGGCTTGCTCTTTGTGCAGAAGACCTGCATATAACATGAACGTCTGCTGTCAATTTATGGTCAGGATTAAACTCAAGCCTTAACGGAACAGTTACTGAATACATAAATACAACACCATTTCATGTAGGTAAGTCTGGAATGTACCTTTCCAAATGTTATCATTTGATAATGTAGCTCATACCTGTTACAAATGAAATTAGATTATGAAAGGCAAAAAGAAGATTCTGGAATGAACATGACAAAAAAAATCTGGAGGCTTGTAACATAACGAGTATATGATAAGTAGAAGCATTCTAAGGAAAAGATTTATCGTAAGGAAAAGGTAATCAAGATTTACAGTGTTCTTTGGTCCAGTGTACATAGTCGAGGCCATAGATATTTCTGAATTGAGTCCAACACTGGGTACCTTCAAAATGGAAAAAATGAATCAGAAGGATGCACCATAGAATGAGGCTCAGCAATATACAGATACATCTTTGCAAATAGGCCTGTCAAATGGGCTGGACATAGGTCTGAAGAATGCCTATGAGAGCAAAGATTTACAGCAGTTTTTACCTAGTCCAGCCTTCCTCAAGCTCGTCTTTGCTAAATTAATTATGAACTCAACTGGGCATGAATGTCAACGAGGAGATGCTTGTGCTGATTTTTACCAGCATGAAACTGACCTTTGATATGCCTTTGAATGGTTCATTTTTATGCATAAATTTTTAGATTCATATGTAGAAAAGACACTTACATTTCCAACAGGTGTAACTGAAGGGACTCAGGCAACGGTTGAAGTGGCACCCATCCCAGTCTTACACATATACGACCAACATTTGTGTCAACCTTGGAAATTTTTCAAAATGGATAAGTTACAATGTGAATTCTGTTTACATTCCTTCTATAGCTGGAAAGAATATTTTCAGATCTTACAGGAAAAGCAAGATGATGGAGTGTCAAAAGACGAATACACTCAACACTTTTCAGACCCAGACCCCGTATACTTAATAGGTACTCCCTGATGCAAGAAAAACATTTAGAATTCAAAATAGCATTAGTATCATGGTGGGCCTATCTATAGTGATGCGATACACAGATTTGCAATTAAAATATGGCACAAGGACTTTAACAACAGAATCTAAATAGCTATTTATTACCTACTGACAACAAAATATATTAACATTAAAGATGGAAATGAATAACAAAAAAAAAAAGAGTTGTGACTGCACAAAAGAACCTAAATGTTGGTCCTAGAAAGCTGACCCCAAATAAATGGGATAAGGTGTTGATGAAACTGGTCATCAAACATCATCACTAACTAGGGTTTCTTTTCTTTTGTTTTTCTGGGTTCTCTAATTTGAAGGTTTATTGATTTGAGGCCTGCAACCTTTGTGGTTGCAACACTTAACACCTTCCAATTGTGGTATCCATTGACAATGACACTATCTAGTTTATATTTTTTGAATGATACTAATACTATCTAATTTATTAAACTACAGTAACAGACGAGTTCTGGAAATTTGCACTTCTTACTTTACTTTGTCTGGTGGAACATCTCTTAACCATTCCAGGTCAATGCTTCCATGATCTCTGACAACTCTGTTTAGAAAATCCTGCAAAAAATAAAAGTTTTTTGAAATGGTCTACAAAATGTAAGTTTAGTACAAGAAACCATTGTTGTATGTGTTTGCTTTGTGCTAAGTAACTGTAAGTGGAACAGACTAGCTGCCATATCGTACATTGATTCTCTCTGCAAGCCTATTATTCATTCCACGTTCCCTGATGGTATTGGCTATTTCACCAACTTCTGCACGTCGAACTGCTTCCCAGTCCAGTGAGTCCATTCTATCACTGCTTCTTTCTTTCTTTAGACCATCGGAACATGCTTGCTTTCTTAAACTATCCCAGTCAACATTTTCGCACTTCTTTGCTGATGAGTTCCTTTCCTTCTTTAATTTTGATGTCTTCTCAGTTGTTTCAGTAAGACTTCTAGAACCATGAACTTCATCTTTTGAACTCGGTACAACTTCCATCCTCTCTATAAATTTATGTTCACCCATTAAGCTTGAACTTTCAGCAACATCTGAAGTATCTCCTAGATGTTTGTGCAGTTCTGAGTTCTGATTTTGTAGTAATTCTTCAGTAAGGTAACTATGTCCTACAGCCTCATTGACTTCAGGTTCCAAGTTTCTCTCCCTTGGTTTACACAAAAAGTTTACTGTCATGTGTGGCTGTGAGCAAGCATTGGAAGTGTCATTATTTAATGGGGCTCCTGTCCTTTCTGCCGGAGATGATGCATCAACTAGATTCTTTCTTTTTTCTGCACATGAATCAGTGGCTGTTGCAATTGGATCACTAGGTATTTGATTCTTCTGACCCATAAATTCTATTAGATTTTCCATTCCAAGACTTATTCCTTTCGCTGTAGAGTAAATATCATTTGTCTCCACAGTTTCACAAGTATTTGAAGGCAAAGAGCATCTGCTCTCATCTCCTGAGGCATCTGTAAATGCCAGGTCTACCGAGCCTGATGACCCTTGACTTGAATGCAACTGGTAATCACTGTAAGTGATACCAGACATACCTTTACATTCTTCTATTGCTTGTGGACAGCAAGAATTTGGTACATCGATTTGTGAGCATGAATCACTCAGGCTAGTTCCTTTGATGCTTGAATTTCTCTTTTCAAATTCTGTGTGTTTCAACTGGTTAGGCACACTTTGCAGAATCTGTTTGAAGGGACCCATCTCATTTTTGTGACTCTGAAACTCTTGAAACATGTTACTTCCTGCCATTTGTAATAGCTTTGTGAATGAAGGGGAACCTTCACAGTCATCGCACTTAAATCCAGTCGTCAGATACTCTGCTTCTAAGTTGGCCCCTGAACTTGTTCCAAGTTGTTCAGCTAAATGAATGGTGGAATCTAGGGAGTTTTCAGATGAAAGTACGGAGACTTGCGAAGAAGCTGCTTCTTCCAGTCCTTGTCTATCCTCAGCATCAGTCAAACTAGCATTGTCAGTTACTGTGGCTGATGTGCCTATTCCACTCTCTGGTGATTCTCGACACATTTCCTTTCTACACTCTGTGCTGCATCCTGTGTTGCTTTCAGATAATTCATTAAGGTTCATTATTTGTTTTTCCATTGGTTCAGCTTCATCTAGGCTCCTACAACCTTCGCATTCTCTATTGTCCTGTTGGATGTTTCCATCTGAATCAAGGATGCATGCTTCTTGCTCTTCTGTTGCTGTGCTTGTTCCTTCCCCATCAGTTCCTTTTCTGTCATTTGATCTGACAGGAAATCTTGCAGCAAGTGCCATAAAGGCAGAGCTGAAATAAGATAAATAATACAAATGAGATAGATATACATAATTCACCAATATCTTGTGAATGGTGACGAAAGTGGCTGCATTAGAGCCTCAGTTTACCTTGAAAGATGGTCAGAGACATTCTGAGTGAGGAAAACACCTATTACGGAGTCAACCACAGATCCTTTCCACTTTGAGAAGCGCCTATCCCCTGTGAATCCGGCATGTCATAATAATCTAGTACGTAACACATTCAGGTAATTCACATGCATGCGGAAGTAATAACTCTTACAATCAATTAGGGGTTAACTACCCTTCTGAAATATTTTCGTATGTGCAGGATATATGTAATCTGCTATTAAACATATGTTTAGAATAGTTGCTTTTCTGAAACAATTGCATATGCATAAGATGCGAACTGGCATTGTCACAAGGGAACCTTTTTTTTTTTTACCCTTTCTAGCTGGCTTTGTTATTGTTGTTCTTGTTATTATTATTTTGAGGATAATCACCTTCGTGTAACAAAAAAGGAACAGTAAATATATCACCGTTGGTTACTGAAGTTTCTTACAGTATGGTAGTTTGTGAGGATCCTAAGCGGAACTAGCTTATGAATAGACTCGTGTCGATGGCATGTTAGATACATGCATGCATGGTGTTGGCTGCTACATGCCTTGAGGACTATTAAAATTTGGGCTTGGAGAAATTGCAGCTTAATTGACCTAACTAAAGTGCAAATAACTAATTTCAGTGGCCATCCTTTGGTCAATTTGGGAGAGGAATGTGAGAATCTCGGAGAATAGGGTTGATGATATTTACCAATCGGCTAAATGGAGATTGTGTGCATGGCTTGCGAATAGTAAAGAATTTAGGGGTTTCAAGATGACAAACTTCTCTGGATCTTGGGAGGGTTGCGTTACAAGTAGAACAAAAAGGAGGTTAGGAAAGAAAAATGGTCTCCACCTATCTAGAGTACTTTGAAATTTAATGTAGATGGGGTTTCTAAAGAAAAACTAGGGCCAGCAGTGATAGGAGGGGTTTCGCGCGATTCACAAGGGTCATCTTTAGTTTTCTTAGAATCAATGGGTATCAGGGACTCGAATGAAGCTAAGCTTTTAGGCATTAGGAGAGCAGTGGTTTTGTGGGAGGGTTTTGGATAGGTGAAGCTAGTAGTCTGGGATTCAACGAACGCGATCAAATGGCCTATGGGATCTAAACAGCCTCCATGGAAATTGATTTCAGTAGCTAGAGAAACCATGACACTATGCTCTGGGAAGGATATTTCTTCTTGCTCGTGAGGAGATTAGCAAACAGAGTTGCAGATTTTTTAGCATAAGAGGTCTTTACTTTCAAGGTTTTTTGTAATCATAGCAACTTGGGTATCATTTTGTACATGTGTATATATTTATTTTCTTTTCTTGGGTTTAAGTCTCTTACACCCAACTCTTGTAATCTTATCATCATTATTAATATATTTCTCTTGTTATCTCTCTCTCTCAAAGAAAAAAAACTAATTTCAGCTAAAGCTTCTGATTCAATTAATATAAATTCTTGTTTAGATTGATCATGCTATCTTCATATACACAACAAATACAATGATAGAGAACATAAAACAAGAGGTTTGCCATGTATTGTGGCCTAGTTTTAATATGAAGTGCTTATTTTAGTTGGGCATCTGATCTTTGCATTCCTTTGTAGTAGAGAACTATGAGGGATCTTAATCATAATTTCGAAATGAGTTGTCATACCACTTCTATTTTTTGGGGTTCATGGTATGGAGCTGTAAAGAAAAACACATGGTCATTAATTTTTTTTTTTGGGTGCGCTGAAGCTGCTAAACTATGATTCCCTTTGAAAGGTTCCTGTTATCAACCCATTATGAAAACCAAAAGATGATTTAAGTACCTTGTACAAGATGCATTCGAGCGATAAATGACTCTGCTCGACCCTGAAAATTCTTTCTTTCTTCCGCCCACCATTTTTCTTTCTCTGCGTCTCTTTCTTCTGCTGCATCACTGCCTTCATTCCACATTAGAAGCTTCCACACTCTATCTGTCTCAGGATCCAAGTCAACTTTGGCCCGAGGACGCCGTTTCTTTGTAGGTTGAAATGGTTCATAGGGAACTATTGTTCTGTCCCCACTGATATTTAGCATTATAAATTTCTGAATAATCTCTTCTACTGGATCCTTGTACAGTACTAGTGATGAAAGGCTCAGAACAGATGTTTCCTGAAATCTGCTACTTCTATTTAGAGCAGTGCCCCTTGATTCTACAAGGGACCGGCAATTATCATATGTGGCAGTCCGATCTTCTTGATGTACATAATTTGTATTTGAGGAAGACAATGAATAAAGACGACAAGCTTCTGTCCCCTTGTTTGAGCGCTTCTTTCTTTTCATTACTGCATTGTTGTCTGCAACTAGGGCTTCCATATAGGGCTGAGGGCCAGGGCAAGTATTGTTTGCTTGTCTGTAATCACTGGTTGGTGCCATCCTGCGAGAAGTATCCGACTTTTCTTCATGACCTGTGGCTATAGCTATGGTTGGTAAGGTACGGATTTCTAAGGATCCATTCCATTTCTTCTTGATCCTCCTCATTATTTGACCAAGGCCTAAGAAACCATCAGCCTCAAGTGCTTTTGACCTATTATTCTTCAGTCCTTTGTTTTCCCCGTTAATGGATGAGAGTGCTTCCTCCAAAGTATTTTGAGCTATCTGATCTACTGCACTGCGCAAATGCTTAGCTGTGTCTTTGTTCAAAGTACTTGATGTCACTTGCCTGGTGTGATCATGTTGAGCTGTCAAAGATGACACATTTGATGCATTTGACGGGAATCTTCCATGCTTTGTCACTGTCCTCTTCTTCTTATGGATGTGGAAACACAAGTCACCATTATTACTGTGGCTGCTTATGTAAGAAAGCTTATTTGTCTCATTCAAATTCAAGCTGTGGACATGCAAATCATTGGCACTGTGACTGTTTTTTCTCTTTGTCTCTTTTCTTGCACAAATGGTTTCAGCTAAGAGCTCTTGTGTCTTGTTGTTCAAATTGGGTTGGCTTTTAATTGCTGCTTGAATGTCATCCTGCAATCCACTGTGTGCCCTGCCTTCATGTTTGTTACAGACAGCTTCAGGTGTATTATTGATGCAAGCTGTTTCCATTGCATGGGTATATGGAGGTGGAGCATGACTGCTCTCTTTATTTTTGTAAGCACAGGTCCCTATGCTTTTGTTCTTTATCTTTTCCTTTCTAATTGGAGTTGAGGGGTTTGAGTTTTCTGGTGATAACACATAATCCTCCTGAGTGAATGAGCAAAGGTCAAATTCAAATTCTGTCCAAGAGTTCTCTACTACCATTTCCTGTCCTGGCGTATGCTGTAAGATCAATTTGGATCCTGGTGAGTTGCATACTATTTCCAGTCCTGGGGCAAGCTCTTTAGTCAATATGGATCCTAAATTGGGATTAGCACCTGCAAACTCTTGTGTTTGAGACTTGTCTTGGTAACTGGAGTTTGATGTGCAGGAAACAGTAGTTCGAGTGACATTGACATCACTATCATTTGGTCTCTCCTGAGCTGGTGCCATGTTGGGCCTTGTATCCTCTGCTTGCTCATCCAAGTTGAAATTCAAAGATCGCCTGCATGATTTGGTTTCTGCTCTCTCTAGATGGATAGCCTTTTCTATATCAGAAAAAGGGGCCTTTGATGCTTTTGGGCCTGCCTTCCTCACGTACTTCCTCTTTCCTGATGGATTTTCTTTATTAGAGGGCTGCTTGGGTTTGACAGGCTTTGGAATTCTCTTCGGTTTGCCTTCTCGTATGACTTTGGGTCTGTGTTTTTTTCTTCTAGACTTTGTCTGTGGCGTCTTGTTGAGGTCTATGCCTTTGTCATCTCCCTTTGTGAAATTGTTGTTTTCTTCCACTGAGGTGGAAAGAGCAACAACTGAGGGATTTATTGGATGTGGGAGACCATCACTCACTGTCACAGGACTGGAAAGTACTGACTGTGTTGGATCTTCTGGCTGTGCAGAAACTTGATTACTAACAAATTCTTTGAGCTGCTGTCCTTGATTAGCAACTCTGTAAGAATCCTCCTTTGACATTCCATGTTCTAACTGAAACGATATAGTTCCATTTGACACCACTGTAGCAACATTTTGGGAGGAATCCAGATTATAGTTTGTGAGGTAAGGTGCAAGGACATCTGCATAATTAAAGCCATCTATAAATTCTCTTTCAAAATGAGAACAAAGTATGATCACTATAAAGAAAGGGGGATCTCTTACTCTGAGGCTTCTGTAGCAACAGATTTGGGTTTATCTGCTGCAGCAAAAGGGCTGTTGAGCTTGATTGTTGTTGGCTGCTGCTGCTGCCATTGTAGATATGTGTATTCATCAAGGGTGTGAAAGGGTGCACAGCAGGGTGACTGTCCCTATGGATTGTAGTTGCTGCTGATGCTGCATCTGTGCGAGCCAATAGCTGCAGGAAAGGCATATTCTTTCCCCAATCGAGCATTATGTTTTCAGTAGGTTGCTGCTCCATGTCCATTGAGTTGTCTAGATCTCTCTGGCAAGGCATTCTCTCTACAGAATCCATGCTCATCAAATGCCTGCCTGTCAGCCTGCTCCCGTGCTCCTGCTTCATTGGTGTGATGGGGATCCAAGAGCTCTGTTTCCGTTTCTGGAATGCCTGCTCTTCTGCAATCGGAATCCCATTCCCATGGTCCATCTCATCGAGCTGGAAAAAAGAAAAAAGAGAAAAAGATTGACTTCTAAAGATTTAATCTTTCTAGAAGAACTGAAGTGGATTTACAAGAAAACCCACCTCAAATTTAGTGTATATTTTTTTGGTTTCTCTTGCAGTACAATTCCTTCAAAAAAAAAACTGTCTTGTAATCTGCAAAAAAAAAAAAAAGTGAAAAGGGTGTTCCATTTTTATCTCTTCTCGTCAAAAGGAGTCCCCCCCTTCTGATACATGTATATTTGTTATAAATAAAAAATAGTACATGAAAAACAAACAAAAGGGTGGGTAAAATTCAATGCGGGGTCGACATTAATGCCAATAGATCACTCCAAGACTCGTAACCACACCAAACGATCTCCGCAACATTCACCAACTTTTTCTTTTTCTTTGAAAAATAGTGCAGAAAGTGAAGGAGGAGATAAACACAGAAAAAAAAAAAGAAAAAAAAAAAACAATTTTCCATATAACCATGAGAGCCACTAATTTTCTGGAAACACAATAGTGGGAGAATTGGAGCGGTAGGGAGAAAAGGTTCTGAAAAAACGAAACAAACCTCTATATCAGGTGATCTCCGCCGCTAAAAATTTCTGTTCTCACCTCGCTTATGAAAATTGAAGGAAAGAAAAAAAAAAAAGTAAATAAGGAAATTCATTTAGGAGGAGGAAGGGTTTGGAGAGGCTGATACGCACCAGATATTCGCAATGCTGGGATCCGCTACGCTGATTCACGGGAAAAGCGCGTTAGAAGAGGCAGTCATCTCCTTCTCTGTTCAGCGCCTTCTCCTTCGTCGTTCGTACTTGTCGTTGAACGAAACCAAGTAGAAAAAGGAAAATGGTGAAGCCCGAAAAATAAAAAAAAAGTCGACTGAGGAAAGGAATCGTTTAACTGTGCTAGTCTTGCACACAAAATACTGCTGAGTAGTCGCTTGTACACTGAACACATGGCATGCATGCAGCAAAACCTAAGATGACCAAAATTGTGGGCCCAATCTCTTATGGCCCACCCTGTTATCAACGTGAGGATAAGCATCAATCTACTTGCCTTTTATCGAATGGATGGTTTAGAATCCAGTGAGATTTATTTCTTTCCCTCAAGATGTCACACGTCAACATTGATGAACGGTCATCACTAAAGGAAAGTTGAGAACATTAAAAATAGTAAATTTAAATTATAAAAGTTATTATATTTTCTTTTAGATGAGATCTAATTTGGTTTGATATTCATCTCATATATATTTTATTATTAAATTTAATATATAGATAAAGATATTTATGTAATAATTGTATTTAATATTATAAAATTAAAACACATAATACTTTGATAGTCTTTATATTGGATAGTATCATTCAATCATTCATTTTTTCATAATTATAAAGTATTTTCTTCAAATAATTGAAAATCAAAAGGTAAAATAATTTAATTGGCTCTATAACAGGTAATTTGATAGTTTTTATAATCAATTATTTATTTATGTATTATTTCTATGAAATAGGTCTCACTTTCAGGTTGCGTTTGGATAAGAAGTAAATTTTACAGAGTTACCTTTGAACTGAGATCACCCTTATCTTATTTGATAATTGCAGTGGTAAAGTAAGAATTTACTCTAAAGATAAAAAATCTTGTTTGGTAATTTTAAATAGAGATTAAAATAATATATTAACAATTTTATTAGAATTAATGATTTTTATTAAATTTATATAATAAAAATAAAAAATTATAAAACATAGTTATTAAATAATATTTACCAATTAAAAAATATTTTTACTCCATAGGTGTAAAGAGGGGTAAGGAGGGACAAGGGTTTAATGAAAACTCTTATACTCGGAGGGATTTAAAAAAAAGAGAGGGAGGAGTAAAAATTCAAATTTCTCCATCCAAACACAGCCTCAGTGGTGGTGTCATGTTAAAGCATTTGAACATTTAAGTCTTGGTATCAGATAAACTTTGCATTTGAATGAAAGAGAGAATCAAATATGGTTAACAAAAGATTAAAGGCAAGTACAATATGGATAATATTTACAAAAGATTATGATTTAAAGTAAATGGTATTTTGCAACAATATTATTTATATTTTAATCAAAATGTGTATAATTTTTACAATAATGCATGGGAGAACATACTTTTAATTGATGTACAGTGTCGTCACCTTCTTGTGAGTTAAGTTTAGAATGTTTAAATAAAGTTTACTGAGACTGTAATTGTTTTAGATGATTTAGTTTATGGGAAGTTGGATTAACACTCAGAGATTTTAGTGAGTTCTTGAGGTTTTTAAATTTGATTGTATGTGTAGTTATGAATTTAAAGTGAATTATTTGAAATCTATTTTGATAAACTCTGTTTTGGTGGTTGGATTGTGATATGCTTTCTCAATGTTATCTTCTCTTATCTTCTTATCTGACGCTTCTTGTTTTGTTCTTTCTCTTCTATTTTGAGTAAACTTTTATTGAGGATGACAAAATAAAAAAACAAGTATAATTCATTATAGAAAAAG
This sequence comes from Chimonanthus praecox, assembly GCA_022113865.1. NCBI lineage: Eukaryota > Viridiplantae > Streptophyta > Magnoliopsida > Laurales > Calycanthaceae > Chimonanthus > Chimonanthus praecox. Next base: position 49,143,004 of record CM039091.1, read on the forward strand.
TTTTTGATACCATTGCCAAAATTAGAAACTCCAAAAAAAAAAAAATATATATTGAATCACTTAGAAATAAATGAGTGTAAATGATTGAAATAAAGATTCACCAATGGTGGCTTATGTAAAAATCAATCGTTGTGAAAAGAAAATCCTAAAACTAAAAGCATGGAGATATAGAATTTTCAATGGTAGGAAAAATGTTTACTAATGAACCAATTGGCGGAAAATTCTATAAGGAAGGATCTTGACAACAATCTACAATATCTACGGTGAACTAATTTGTTAATATCAAATCAAGTGCTTCGGATGAATTCATTAAAGTTGGGTTATTCATGGATGATTGGAATGGTATTGAACATCTAATGGTTAAACACTAGAATAAATTGCATGTAAAGTACATGGAAACCAATGGCATAAATATCTCTAATATTTTTAAATTTATCATGTTTTTATCGGTAAAATATCAATCACTCTTAATATTCTGAGATTTATCAGCACTGATAAATGGTAATATTGCTATGATAGCCTGATAAATTTCGGTAAAATACCGATAAATTGCTTATTAATATTTTTATTATTTTCTAAATATTATATTTTTCCTGAGATTTTCTTTTTAATTTTCTGTTAAAAATCTGAGAATTTAAAAATATTCAAATATTAACGATCGCTGTTAATATCTCGAGAATGATATTTGTGACAACGTTGGAAACTACAACATCAAGTATAGTGTACATCAATTACTTTTATATTAAAGAATCTAGTAGGGAATCAAAACATCATATATGGTCAAACCAGGAGACTCTGATATGACATTTGTTGACAATCACAGCGATCTTTGATTCTTTGATACGTGGAAAAAGTCAATACAGACAAAACCAGTGTCCACAGCCATAACCCGAGTCAAGGAATTTGCGAAGGGTTCTCCCAATAACATCAATGCATTTATAAGAGAGCATAAACGAACACATCCAGTAATGTTGGTACCTTAAAAGAGTGTCTTTAGTTGCCCCTTTTGACAATCAATCAAGTTATAGCATACGCTTCGATAGTCATACAACAACGCTTCTTACGAACAATCTTAGCGACCTGAATCTCCTCATGCTTCACAAGAGCAAGGAGTTACACTTTGGTTAAAGCAGGGGTCAAAATATCAGCTGATACATATCATATTAACCGATATGTATTGATTTTTCAGGACCAAACGACATCAGCTGATACGATATGTATCGGCCACTTAAAAAGGTTATCAGCCGGTATGACCGATATTCGAATATTTTTTTTTAAAAAAAAATCGATACGGTTTTTTGACAGTTTTTTACTGTTTTTTGTCTTTTTTCACAGGTTTTTTACTGTTTTTTACGATTTTTAATATCGGATGAGAGAGAAATACAAATATCAGAAGAGAGAGAAACTTATCGGCCGATATTTCGGCCCCTGGGTCAAAGATTCTCCGCATACCTTTTAAAATAGTTTTTTTTGTTTGTTCTGTCCGAGGAAAAAAGTTCAACTGAAGAAAGGCCCACAACATGCGTCACATAAAAAGATATAAATCAACTCAGATAGGAAGGAATCATTACCTCCCTCACTAATTATCAACTTGAGGTCAACTTCTTTCTAATAATAAGTGCCATAAATGTTAGGATAATTGTTAATTTCATATTTTTTTCAAAAAAAAAAATGTTACATCATTTTTTTGTGAGTTAATAATAAAGTTCTAAACTTAACTTAATTTAGAGCATAACTACTTTAGACAAATCTATGTCCATAAGTAGAAAGTCAGGTTATGATGGTTTTTAATGTTTTTAATGTGCATAAAAAAATTTAGAGTAAATAGTTGAAATTTATTTTAATTAATTTTGGTTATCTTCTTTTTGGTTGGGTGAATTTCCAATTTTTTTCTCATATCTTTATCAATAGTAGAATGTTCTCTTATTCCTTTTCTTAAAGGTAATCTTTATGTTTTTTTAATGTTCAACAATGAAGCTGTTACACCCCTACATATGGTGCAATATAAATAGCCATAATTCAACATCTACCCAGTACAATAACATTCAATGTTATTATTATTTCATGGACAACACAATACAAGATTGGCAGGCATGATTAAATCATGGTGAAGCTTCAACCCAAAACTTCCTATTGAAATATTTAACCGTCAAACCAACCGTCACAAATTTCAAATTAGTAAAACTTGACCTCACAAAACCAAGCAATCATTAAATTTATTCAGTTAGCCTAGGTACATTTTTAATATATGACTTGATTTCAGAAGGTCAAATAAGTCTATCATATAGTCTAATTTCAAAATGGAATTGATTTGGTATCCTATCCTGAGAGATGGGTGAAATGAACGGTCAGCCCTGATGTATTGGCTTTCGGTATCAAATCAGGCTTGAATCCAGTCAGATGGAGTGCTTAGAGCCTCTTGGAGATTTTTTTTTAAAAAAAAAAATATGGACTGGGAAGATAACATCAAAAGACACATATTGTTGAAGGAGCAACACAAATGTGCTGTGCTAATGAAAATCCTTGAAAATTTTAATTGTGGTGAGAATATTTTCCAATAAAAGGAAGTTGAACAAAAGTAAAATAAAGAAGAAAACATATGTGAAGAAGAATTAAGTAGATGGAGAATAAGACAAATATAGATCGAGAAAGAATGAGATCTCAATAGGCATTGAAGAAAGATCCTTTTCTTTTCATTATTTGCATTAGGCATTGAAGAAAGAAATGAAGAAAATGCCAGTGCCCCTCGAACCCTCCCTACCTCTCCTACTGGACACTTGTGAGGCTCGATTCAATGTCAGAAAATTGAGGGTCCAGTCCATTACCGGTTTAATAGCCGAGTGATCCCGCAGTAATCCCAACAATAGGATTGGAACCACAGGTTGGAATAGTCACCACATTTTAAGCTGGACTGCACTCCTGATAGTAAATTAGTGAATTGGAAAGTAGTGAGATCCCTGCCACTTAGGATCAAATAAGGCTTGTTGGAGTTCAATGTTAAGAATCTTGTGTTCCCTTTGATAGGGAAATTCGAATTGCATGGAGCCTGTAGACTTGGACTGCATTTAAATGATGGATAAAGTTTGCAGAGGTAGATAACTAAGAGTGGATAACCAATTATGAATATTATTTATTTCAAAATAATTTTCAAAAGTAAAAGTGAAGAGGGTAAAAAAGATAAAATTTTAAAAAATTATCCGTACCCTTTAATAAATTAGTTATGTTGAAAAACATTTCTATTCCTAAGAAAGAGTATATTGTCAAACAACTTTCTATCATATTCCGCCATTTTTGTAGGGATATTTACTAAATGGTCCCATGGACTGTACTCAACCTTTTATTGTATACAAGTGACAATAGTGTCATGCCAATGATGCCCTTGCGGTCTTTTCGCCTTGACCATTTCCGATGGTAATCATCCTATATTATTTCATTTGTTCAGCTATTTTGCTTTTGATTGGAATGTTTACATCTAATAGAACTTCTTTAAAAAATTATGTATGAATATGGGATTGTGATTCATCTCTAGCTCTAAAAAATGCATGCAAGACATGTTAGGAGGAAAAAAAAGTGTTGGAAAAGGTCTTTATTTATAGAATTTTAACTTAGAATGATTAAGGCTTAAACATGGATTAATTTTACCAATAAAGGCCAAAAGATCCTGTTAGAGGTTTTTAGAATTAATCTAAAGGTTGACACTTATCTTTATTCGGATTAGATGGGTTGGGTATGTTTTATTTTATCTATAATTAAAAACTGATAAAATATTTGTTGGGGTGTCCATCCTAACACGGACATTAAAGCACGAGTTTTACTCATCTATCTGAAGAAATCGGTTCACTCATCAGTACACCGGTCGATGCACCGAATTAGATTCTTTCCATTTCCAAGTGAATCGATTTACCTATTGGTGCACAGGACATGTGAATCAATTTCTATAGAGACAAAGTGAAAAATTCAAAAAACCCGTACCTCCTAAAAATAATGTCCGTGTTACGATGGGAACCCTATTTATTGACGTCATACACAACTTTCTACAATAGCAATGAATATTTTTGTGCTCCCATGCCATGTGGACCAATGAGGATTAAGCAGTAGTACAAGTGGTGATGACAAAGACCAAGTCATTCTGGTAAAACAGTAAAACACTAAAAGGTTTATTGCCTTAATGCCTAGTTACTTTATTTAAAATCTATTTTTAGAATTAATACAAGTTATTGGGGTGACTCCATTTTGCACATTTTGTTAGATTTTTAGTAACTATACAATTTCTATGAATTCAAATCCTTGTCTTTTAAAATCCTACCAATTTAATGAATACAACAGGTTAACAATAAATTGGTTCTTTGATGAGCGCCCGAGTTAACACATTTAAAAAATAGTTAACGACAAATATAGATTGCATCATCCATTTAATATTAGTTAAGTCAAAATCAAGTTAGTCCATCTATTATGCTTAGTTAGGGTATAGGTTGAGTAAATTATTAGTAACTATGTTAGTGGGATAAACCTATTTATATTGGCCAATGGCTATGTCATGTAGATATTGGTTAAATAATGTGAATATGCTTGTATACAATTCATATATTATGAATAATCTACCATTGGTAGGATAACATTTTAATTAATTTATTTTTTTCATTTGTGAATCTATTCAACTAGAAATAAAATAAGAGTCGAGGCATGTGAAAATATTAAAATTTGGTTTTAATAGAGGAGAGAGAAGGGGAAAGGGACATTAGGTTTCCCCGAGACCCTGGTTGATACACACACTCATTATGAGATCTCCATGTGAAACTGATGCACTACATAGACTGATCCGACTTGGCTGAACATCGAAAACCGGACCTTTCTTGTTCTTCTTTAGTGACAAGTCACGAATTATAGTTGTTGAAGACACCTTACATCATATTACTCCTACTGCTCAGGAACCCCGCATACGACAAATTTCACTATAGATTGCTCAGTGATACTTTTTGTCTACTCAAACTATCAATTTAATCATCTATTGCATATTCTTTTCGAGAACGATTTTTTTTTCAATTAGTGAAGTTTGATGTAGTATATAGTCTGATCCGATCTAGTTGAACATCAAAAACCCAACCCATTTTTGTTATTTATCTTGTATTTTGTTTTTTCATTATTTTTTAATTTTTTGAATTAGAATTGAATTCGAATTAAGAATTTGAATCAAAAATTAGGATGTAGCTTTGTTTTTTTTTCAAAATTAGGATGTAACTTTTTTTTTTTTTAAAAAAAAACAAAGTTTGAAATCAAATTTGAAATTTCCATTTATAATATTGTAGTCTTATCCCAAAAAGGAATATATATACATATTCAATAATTAAAGAAGATAAAGCTGTTATTTGATTTCAAAATTTGAATTAGATAAAAACTGTTACAGTTTGAAATCAAATTTGAAATTTCATTTATAATATTGTATTCTAATCCCAAAAAGGGATATATATACATATTCAATAATTAAAGAAAATAAAAGCTGTTATTTGATTTCAAACTTGAATTAGATAATAGATAAAAACTGTTACTTGATTTCAAATTTGATTTCAAAGTTGTTTTCAAAGTTTGATTTCAAAATTGTTTTTTAAACTACATCCTAATCTTGATTCAAACTTCAAATTCAATTCTAATTCAAAAATTAAAGAATAATGAAAAAACAAAAGTACAAAATAAATAAATAAAATAAAAAATTGAGTCGGGTTTTAGATGTTCGACTAGGTCGAGTAAAAAAATGATCCTACCCATGCTGCGTCAAAAGTTCATTATTTTATTGAGTTGAATGGATTTAAAAGATCTATGTTAATAGGTGGTGCTTTTAAAAATTAGTTTAGTCAAATAACTATAACTCAAACGTAGCAAAATTATACCTTATCCATCATTGATTTTCAACATCATCATACTTAAAATCATTTAACTCTGCAGTTGAGAATTTCTAAATATAATTTTTAGAAAAAAAAAAACATTTTTTTGATGATATATACTGGTTGAATGAGCTAGGGCACCATTTGGATGTCCACCAAAATTAGTTTAGATACCATAGTCACCACTTGGATGTATACCTAAATTAGTTTTAGATACCATAGTCACCATTTGGAATTCCACCAAAATTAGTTTAGATACCATAGTCACAAATTTGATGTCCACCAAAATTAGTTTAGATACCATGGTGTCCTGCTATATGGAAACGCATCCATTTTGCCGCATGTTTTAGATGAGTTTAAAAATTAGTTTAGATATGATGGTGTCCTGCTATCTGGAAACACATCCATTTTGCTACATGTTTTAGATGAGTTTATTTTTTCATGAATGCATCTGCTTTCCAAATTATCCTAGAGTAAGAGTGAATTTTCAAATTGTCTACTTTTTTTTTGTCTCCTCGGCAAATTTAATTTTTTATTCTCAAAATTATTAGAATGGGTCAAAGTCACCCGTAAAAATTTTACATAAATAAAAAAACATTTCCAACATTAAAAAAAAAAGAATTTCTATTTCACGGTGTACCATAAATATAAACTCCTACAATCATAATTAAAGACTTCAGCAAAAGATTTAGTGTCTATCTCTAAATTTATTCACTTAATATATTACACTTATCATCCCTATAAAGCTCTCCAAATCACTCTTCTCTTAAATTTATTATGTGGTCTATTTACTTTAAACAAAGTCCAAAAATGGCAAGGGAACCATGCAACTATTTTAGAACAATTTCAGAATACTTAATGTGAGAAAGAGAGTATTATTCTCCACGTATCATCAAGAGTTTAACATAAACTTGCGCATAAATTTAAAAAAAAAAAAAATCATTGAAATTTTTAATATTATAAAAGGTTAAAAGATATATGCATTCTTTCATCTTCTTTTCATTTCCTTACAATCACTTGCCATAAAAGATTGCTCCCGTCGTGAGCAGTCGAAGACAAGACAGAAAAGGATGATACCATTCAAGGCTGCAGTATAAGCTGCACCTCAACCCCTGAGACTTTCTTATCCTCCGCCGCTTTTGCAAGCTCCAACTCGCCTTCCTCGTCGTCAACGTAATTGGGGTCGCGCTCGTCGATGGCAGGAGGCGCCGCGTCCAGCTCGTTCTCCGCATAGTCCCGTGGACCCTCCCATGTGTACTTGCCGCCGTGGCCAGACTTGGATGGGCCATGTCCAAGACTGAGGCCGTCGGCAGGATGCCGTTCTAAACGCTGCACGCCCTTGTCCACCATCTTTTTCCCGATGTAACGGAGGGTGTCGGGGTTGTGGGTTCCCACCTCCGCCTTCTCCACCTTCTTTCGCCCTTCTTCATCCCTGCTCACCATCCTAAACGTCACGCTCTCCTCTCCTGCTGCCATCCTCTGTTTTTTCCCTGCTCTTCTACTTTGATTTTTTGCGACTTGGATCTCTGTGATTTCTGGTCTTCTAATGAGAGCAGGGTGGTGGATATTTAAAGGAGAGAGCGGTGCTCCTTACACACAGATTCATATATCCACATATCTTCTCTACACACTTTTCTATGAGGTATCAACAACCGTTGGATTGATGGAGATTGATTCTGGTTGTATGCCACGTCGGAAGTGGGAGCTACTTTGGTGCAGATCCATGCACCGATTGAGTAAGGCCATGGAAGAGGCCAGAAGATAGCAGTAGATTCTGCCACGTGGAAGTCTTCCATCTGCTAGGTGTATCTAGAAAGTAATAGAAAGAGAAAGAGAAAGAAGAAGATAGCGTAGAGAAGATTTGTCTTCTTTGCTTATCCCATCTTGGGCTTTCACGTGCAGGAATTGTGGCATGGGCTTAGAGCCGAGGTTTGAGTCTACTCGAGTTCGACTTCAAATTGTAATGAGAGAGGTCCGAGCCTATATTCTGGTCTGTGTCTAACTTAAATTAGTTAAACTCGAATTTGTCTTAAATTGTATTTGTTATAAGTCTAAATTGTATACGTTGTCTTATTCATGTTCAGATTTACTTGGTCTAAAATGAAAATTTTGACTTAAATTTTATTTTTTAAGTCAAAGTCAAGCTTTCATATAGTAAGTCTGTCTCAACTTAAATTTTAATTTGGGCTAAAAAATAGCCTAAGCCAAGTATGGCCAACCTGCATTTAAATTTTTTTTCGAGTTCTTTGATGTGGATTCGGTTTAGAGTTAAGACTTAAGTTACACGCTTGTGCTCTTGCTTAGGTTCTTTCCCCTTTTGTCTATATTTTCACCTTTTAATGCTAGATTATGATTGATGTGGGAAGCGCATAGAAGCCCTATCATCATTATCATTATCAACAATGAGAATATTTCATCTATCTAGTATCTGTTTTATGAGTTCTCTTTCTCTGATTAGTTCTAGAAAAAATCAAATTATTAGTTACTCTATATTCTCATATTTTTTTTTTTTTTATTCTTTTTATGTTTCAAAAGGACGCTCTTTTTATAGTGCTTTTTATCCATAATCTCTCGATTCTATGTATTGGATCATACTTGGTCTTCTACTAACATAATCAAACCATTTTAAATGAGTTTTTCTCAATTTATCATCCATCAGTACTATTTTTAAATTATCTCTAATGCGTTCATTTTTTACTCTATTTTTTAAAGTTAGACACAAATTGAATTTTAAGATTTTTTTTTTAAATGAGATCTTCTTAATATTTAATATATTATTATAAATAATATTTAATTAAAATTTTAATTATATATAAAAAAAAATTATCTAAAGAAATGAGAGAGCGGCCAAAGAATGAAAGAGATAAGAGAAGGACAACTGAGGAAAAGAAAGAAAGGATTTCTTTTGGTTTTGAAACATGTGAGTGAATGACTGATTGTCCTTTCATTTTTTATATTAATATTTGCTGGAGAGCCTAAGGTAACTGTCTCGCTTGCTGTCCCCCTTAAAATATACACATCTCCATTGTTTTAATTTTATTTATTTATCTTTTTTAATTCTTCAACACTTTATACAATAAATCATCACAGATATAATAATTGTCATACATAATAATAATCAACATCATTGTTATTATGAAATCCATATACATCATCAACTTTAATGATTGAACTTTGAAATTGACACTAATAATTGGATTTGATAAAAGATGGTTCAAGAAGCAACCAAAAGTAAAGCTCATCATCATCTCAAACTCCACGTTTTCTCATCTTCTAACCTAACACAAATCTCGTTCTTGAAATATTTTTAAATTTTACGCTTTTTATCAAAAATTTAACAGAAATTTTTGTAGAAAATATATTATTTAAAAAATAATAAAAATAAATATAAAAAATAAATAATATGATTGAAGTTTGAAAACATAGATGATATTTCAGAAATAAAAAATATATATTTAGTATAAATATTTTTAACAGAAATTTAACAGTAAAATCTCACGATTTTAACATATATTTACCGTTTCTCACGATAAAAATGTGTTTTTTAACGAGAATTTACCGTTAAAAATAACAGACGCAATAAATTCAAATTTTTAATGTGCAAAAATTATTTTACCGATATTTTTGTGATAAAAATAAAAATATCAAAAATATTTGTTACATTGGTCCACAAACCATTGTTGTGACAAGGCCACGATGCCTCTAAACTCTCAGAATTCATTTGGGATATATTTCAGATATATACACCCCTTTCCAAAGATAAGCAAATCCCATTATGGCGATTTACTATATAAATTAGCATCTCTATTTTATTTGGTTACACAAACTATAACCCCATCCTTGCATGGGTGTCAGATAGGATCATGGGTGAAAAATTCACCCTGATATCTCGACCGATAAAATTCTCTCTTCTCTTTTGTGTTTTTTTTTAAAATATCGATATTTTATTATTTTTTTTTCTGAATTAAAAAATAAAAAAAAAATTCAAAAGGAAGCTTTTTAAAAAAAAATTGTAAATGAAAATATCGTCCGAGATATCGACTCGAACCCACCACCGTTTTGATTTTTTTTTTTTAAAAAGACCGATATTATAAATATCGACCGATATACATCGCTGATATATTAGCATATCGGCTGAGAACTACCGTATACGGCCGATACAATACGTATTGACCGATATGATAATACACTGAAAACACGTATCATAATGGCCGATACATTTCGTATCGGCCGATATCTTGACCCCTAGATAGGATAGTCCATCCATAGAAAATGGGACCACTTACACACACCCGATTTTTCTGCCTCTACACACCTGTTTTTGAAATTTTAGATGAAATTATAATTTTGCCCCCGCATTTCCAATCATTCGAATGAATGCCCAAGTGTAATTTCAATTCATTCGAATGAATGGACTGAGCAGAAACACGGAATACTGCTCAGCCCATTCATTCGAATGAATTGGCTATTTGAAGGGTATCCCTAGGGTGTGTCAAAAACACATTTGGAAGTGTCAAAAGACTTTGAAGTCTTAAGGTATTTTTATCAGATTATTTTAATTAGTCTAGATATTAAATTTGAGAAATTTTGAAAATACACAGTGCTTAAAAAATAAGTGTAAAGTTTTAAAATAAATCTTATTATTTAAATCATTCATTCGAATGAATGGGTCATTCGAATGAATGAGCATTCGAATGAATAGGTCATTTGAATGAATGAGACCCATTCATTCAAATGAATGGGCTGAGCAGTATTCCGTGTTTCTGCTTACCCCATTCATTCAAATGAATTGAAATTACACTTGGACATTCATTCGAATGAATCAAAATGAACTGGGCATTCATTTGAATGATTGGAAATGCGAGGGCAAAATCGTAATTTCACCCGAAATTTCAAAAACGGGTGTAGAGGCAGAAAAACCGGGTGTGTGTAAGTGCTCCCATAGAAAATACTTGCCAAATCCATATATGAAAATCTAATCTATATTGATGGGATAAATGGCTAGACGATGATGATGATGATAAAACCATAACCCATCTAAACCCCACATGACATAAGATGTTTTATTGAAACAACATTACTTCTTTTTTCCCACTCTTTAGGTTGTCCTGTCACAGCCGTCCCCCATCTACAATTTTGAAGAGATAAAATTGGGTAAGTTTAGTTCCGGTAAGTTTAGTTCCTTACTGTAAAGAATCTACTGGGAATGGAATTTCTAGATTCCACACCCAACTAAATCAATTTTTTCGTAGTAACTACATCATTCAAAAACACATACTTTAAGAATTTTTTGCTTGAGATAACAACTAAAGTAACAAAATAAACCATTTAAAAACACATAAATGGAGATACTTGTATTTGAGATATAACTAAAGAAAAAAAAAAAGTTGATGTATTTAATATTCATACGTATGTACATGAGAAAAGCTGCAAAACAACCAAATTTAACATACTTGAATTTGTGCAACTCTTTTCAAATCTGTCCAAAAGACAAAAAACAATTTTAACTCGCCTCGGCAATGAAAATGGAGCTCTGCCCTGCAGAAAAATAGCAACAATTTACAAGGATTAGAATAAAGATCATTATATAAGTAGATGGATGCACCTCATAGAACAAAGTGAAGCTCTCAATTCAGCAATTAGGTCCACAAACGGGATGATCTACCTTAGGTACATACACCAGGCCACTGTGAGTTGGCATTCTCTAGCCGGTAGCCTCTATTGCCGGCTAAAATTATAGGATATTGGGAGTGATTGTAGAGTGGAAAATGTTGTTCATATAGGAACATATTTTTCAGCAAAAATGGATGATGATATAGATAAAATAAGGCCTAAAACAGGCTGCTCCTTTGACCAGTATGGTATGGCCTGACAAATTTTGGTCAGGGTTTGTTTTTTTCAGTCCCAGCAGAGACCAAATAATTTTGGCCAATAATTCAGAAATACACATATTTCGGCCTGGCCCAGGCATAAAAATTCAACAAAAATTTCAGATTTCAGCCAAAAGTTGTAATCAAGGGTATCGCTGAAATTAATTCAGAGACATTTCAAAAATGAACAAAATGAAGCACAATAGTGACAAAAATGAAGATGGATCAATTTATCTCCAGAACTTGTTCAAGATAGGAGACATAACCAAGTTCAGAATGAAATCAACCACCATAATAGGCCCAGACAGAAGAATGTTTTAAAGGCACAACAATGTATTGGGCATCTTGACTAACACATAATGATGAGTAATAAACACAAAATGTTGTTAACTGACATTTTACCATATATAAACAAATTACAAGCCTGAAACCCACAATTAACAATTTGTTGGAAAAAGTTGTGGCATTTTGCAAAGCATAGGTAATCCAAAATAAGTTGGCAATCACATGCAATGCAACTCAACACCACCATGTAAGAATCAAAATATCCCAAGCTTGAGAATCTCGGATGTTGAGAAATGGGTATCTGGATGTAATGGCAGTTCTTGTAAAGGGGGAAATAAAAATTTGGGATATGAGGTAAGGTAATGAGAACTATTCCTTCTATTTCCATTGATTGAAAAGGGGAAAAAACAGTTTAGAAAAGAATAAAAGCAATGAATACTTTTACCAAGAAATGTGGTGCCAACTGCCAAGCAGGAACCCTTGAGCACTTCAAGAACATGATGTCAGCAGGTTCCTAACCAAGGTCATCATCTTGGTCTTCTTTGGACCTTCTATATCATCTTCTTTGCTTTCCCAACTTTATTTGCCTTTGCCCTTCTCTACTTCATTTGCCTTTGGGAGAATTAGAAGAGCAAGAGAGAGAGAGAGAGAGAGAGAGAGAGAGAGAGAGTACATTGTAGAAATAATGCTAGTGAATGATTTAGTAAGGGAGGTACATGGCTGTCATGGAATGCCAAGAGTCGAATTTTGGGTTTCCAATGTTGACACTGAAAAGATAAGTCATTGAACAGGGTCAGATGGCTAAGCTGAAAAGACACTACAGAGAGAAATCTCTAGGTTTGAGAAAGGGAGATGCAGAGAAATTCATCTTCCAAGAGCTGCACAGGGCAGCAAGAGAGAGGAGAAAGATGTGTTCAGAAGAGAGAACAAAGTAGCTGTAAAAAGTCTCTAGGATAAGAATGACAGAGAGGTGAAGCAAAACTCAACTCAGTCGGAGTAATATAATTGGCTATTTATGGTGACATGGCACTCTCAGATAAACAAACCTTCCTGTTCTAGATATTATAATAATGTATACTCTACATGAAAGCTTATGCTATGATCAAGCATAGTTCCCTGAAAACAAGCCCATTTTCCATATTTTCCTAAAAAATTCCAAAGCAGAGATGTAATAAATAGAATTGGATATCAATACTAAAATTCCATGAGGCTTAGACATGTTATATAACCCCACTTAGACCATTGAATTTGTAGAAAATTTTGAAGAAAATCAAGGAAATGTCACTGTAAATTAAAAATCACATCAACATGGTCAATGGGCTACGAAATTGCTCTGATTAATTGCAAATACAAATAAACTAAGGAAAAGGATTAGAAAATTTCCTTAATGGTCCATGCATACGAAACCCTTTTTTAAAGGTCATGTATACGATATTTTGATGCATCAATTGCATACTTTGCTTGCTTGCAGCCATCTGATGACATCTCATGGCCCATTTGAGACTCTGCATGAGCTTCAGACCTCCAACAATAAGAAATTGATGGTTTGAATCATGTTTTTGGGTGTCAGAAACACACGATCAAGGAATGTGGTAGATACAATTGTGATGGATGGATGGGTGGAGCTGTCGTAGCAGGAAAGGGACCTCTTGTGAATTTTTGGTAGATTTTCAAAGCATGTAGGAGTGAGGACCTCTCCCATTTATAAGCAATTAAAGCAATAGAATTCTCATTTGGCAAGTTCTACTCTCTTTCTTTCATATGTATGTGGGCTTAGCACATGGATCATTAATCAGAAGGACCAAATCCAAGGTGACATGTCACCCAATAGATCCAAGGTGTATGGTAAACAAAGGTAATTGGTGATATTATCAGTAAGTCATTAAAATCAGATCCGGCCCCCTTCCATAATGTTCCTGTTCCCAACAACGTTGAAGATGTTATACTTCCTTCCCATTATTCGTTTGCACCTTCAGTCATTCATGTGTCTAAAAGTCAAATCAATAAGTTGACAGAACTATGCACGCATCACCAAAAACCATGACAAGAACAGCTCCCATCACTAAAATGATGAAATCTCATTGAATCTCTCACCACAATTTGCACCCCGACCATCTCTGTCATGAACTTAATAAAATTGTGGCAGTCACCACATATTCTCAAATTTTTAAAAACCCGAACAGAGGATGCCCCGTTCAAGTTTAGGATCCCAAAAGCTACAGCAAGCTTCTCGCTGTGACTACTTAAACCTTCTTCTTTCTCCTCTTGATCCACATCTTGCAAAGCAAAATTGATATCAGGCATGTAACCTGCATGTCTCATCTTCTTACGCACAGCATCCAGAAACTGATAAATTTCATCACTCTGAGCATTCCTTTTATCACCTGAGACAAAAGTGTGGACCCTATCCTTGACTTGAATCCAACTACATCCAGGCACTTTCGTAATTCCTCGTTCTTTCATCAACTTCCTGATTTTAGATGCATCATCCCACAATCCTACAGCAAATAAGATGTTTGACAACAAAATATAGTTCCCAGGGTTGCTTGGTTCAATCTCAAATAGATGTTCGGCCGCAATTCTTCCTAACTCCACATTCTTATAAACTCTACAAGAACCAAGCAAGGCTCCCCAAGCTCCAGTTGCTGGTTTCATTGGCATCTTCTTGATGAATTCATATGCCTCTTTGAGGCGGCCGGCTCGGCCTAATGTGTCAACCATGCAAGAATAGTGATCTGCATCAGGCTCAATCTTATGATCCTGACTCATCGATTTGAAAATGGTAAGTCCTTGGTCAACTAGTTTCGAATGACTGCATCCTGATAAAACACCTGTAAAGGTCACTTTATTAGGCTTAGCACCTGAATCCATCATCTGATGAAAAAGGAACAATGCTTGCTTGCCGAGTCCATGCATGGAAGTAGCCAATATCATGGTGTTCCATGCAACAGTGTCCTTCCTAGGCATATCATCAAACATTCTTTTGGCAACTTCTAGATCTCCACATTTAGCATACATGAAAAGCAATGCCGTTGCTAGAGCTATGTCCTCAACCATCCGATGTCTAATGCTGTACCCATGAATTTCTTTGCCCAACCTTATGTTTTCCAAATTCGTGCAAGCAGGTAAGATGCTAGTAATGGTGATTTGGTTAGGTTTGAATCCTGAAGCCTGCATTTGAGCAAGTAGTTGAAATGATAGCTCATTCAGTCCATGTTGTGCGCACCCACCAATCATGGCATTGTATGTAGCTGGGTTCTTCCCAATCACTGCAACTTTCATCTGATTGAATAGTTTTAGGGCCTCCCCATAATCACCATTGGTGAAGTAGGCTGTTAAAATCACATTCCAAGAGACAACATCTTTACAGGACATGCTGTCGAAAATTGCCCGCGCTTGCCTAATGCTTGAGCATTTAGCATACATGTCCACAAGCCCACTGTTCACAAACAAATTTTCTCCCATAAAGTGTCTCAGAACAAACCCATGCAACTCCCTCCCCAATTTGATAGCTCTCAAATCTGAGCACACAGGAAGAAGAGATGACACAGTCACTGAATTGGGTTTCTCTCCAGTCAGTCCCATTTCACGGAAGAGGCACAGAGCCTCTCTCAAATGCCCACAATTCACACAAGCAGCAGCAAGTGAAGTCCAAGATATCACATCTTTCTTCACTAGACCATTGAAAACCTCTTGTGCCCCTCGAAAGAACCTGCACTTGCCATACATATCTATCAAAGCATTTCCAAGCATAAGGTCAGAGCCAAACCCAAATCTAACTGAGTCTTTATGAACCGCAACAGCATTGGTAAGATCTGAGGAAGCCGCGCACGCCTTCATCACAGATACAAGTACCAACTTGTCAGGCTTAACTTTGTTTTCTCGCAACTTCAAGTAGAGCCTAATAGATTCCTTTGGGAGGCCCCACTTGGTATATGCAGAGATCATGATGGTCCAGGAACGAATACATGGTTCAGGAATTCGATAGAAGAGATGGCTTGCGCGTTCCACATCACCGGAGTCAGCAAAGAATTTCATGAGTTTCGGGCTGACATGGGAACGAAAGTATGTTGGCAAATTTGGAAGCATGTGCTTTGCTCTATTGATTTCACGTGGTTGCCTGTGGAAGGAGGAATTTCATCAAGGCATGGTCAGAAATTCTTTCAGAGAATGAATCACAAAAATTCGAAAAAATGAATTTGAAATTCTTTACATGTATCTTGGCATTCTAAAAAAATTAAAAAACTTAAATTGCTTAAGAAAACTAACACAACACCAATGTTCACAATCGACCCATTAGTGGCAGGCAGGATTAGATAGGATTCAACCAAGGTTTAACAATGGTCAAATCTATGACATCAGCATGATGATATGGATAATATTAATTAGGTAGATAAATAAACAAAAAATATAAAAATACAAACCACAATAATTATAAAAACCATAATCACATTTTCATACAAAAGTCTTATTCACAAATAAGATTTTTTTTTTTTTTTTGCATTCACTGTATCTTCCTTGCAACTCAATTAACAACAAGGGAGTGAAGATGTATGGTGAGTCATCATAAAACAAAGAACACCAGATCCAATCCCTTAATAGCACTTCTTTAGCATTTCGGTTCAAAACATGAGTATCACAACAACTTACATCAAGATATCAAAACCAGAAACCATCACATAACCCTCATAATTCCCAAATTAAAAAAAAACAGTAAAGCAAAACAAAGGGAGAAACTTTTTTTTTTCCCGGCAATAGAGATAAAGTAAAAAACAGAGATAAGTATAACATCATGTAATCCTAATACCTCCTTTTGTTCTTAATTCATAGCAACATTGATAAGTAGGGAATAAAATCAATTTCTTTCTTCCACCGCCTCAAAGAAGATAATAGGAAAAAAAATGATGGAAATCATACCTTTGTACGCCAGACGCCAGACGCCAGACGCCAGCAAGAAGAGGAAGACGGAGTAGATGGTGCTTAGAGCCCGGAAAATGGTGGTTATGGAGAGCTTGTCAGTTTGCTTTACAAGAAACCCTAACTCCCTAAGGCTGGACTCTTCTCTCACCGGAGTAGCTCTCGGACTTTTAAAAGTAAAACCAGTGTTATCAGAACCGGACCCGACCGCGGTCAGGCCTCAGGTTCGACCGCAACCGCCATCTTCTCTGTCCGATCTGATTAAAAAACCTTCTGATAAATTAAGCCGCAAAAATCCGTTTCAAGTCGCGGTTTAAATAGGTTTTTTAATCCATTCGTGAGCCGTGAGCCGCGGCTTTGGAAAAAATGGAAAGTTAGAAGAAAAAAAATTTAAAACGCCGGCGGCTGCACTCTAGCCTCCCTACAAAACAGTAAAATTCAGTAGAAAAAAATGGAATGAGAATAAATGAAACGGCGGAGAGAGAATGGAAAGAGAAAAAAGAAAATATGCAGTAAAGATTGAAGAAAAAAAATCGATCCACCTTTCACAGATTTCCTTTCTCTTCTTTTTCTTCTTCGTTGATTGGAAAAATACAGACGGCGGCGGCGGCTAGGGTTAATAGAGGGAGAAGAAGGGTATTAAAAGATAAGCATTAGAATTTCTAAGTGAAAACCAATTTTTTGAATTTCTAAGTGAAAACCAATTTTTTTGAAAAGAACTCACGGGAGCTTTCGAAGGAGGTCAGGTGAGACTTAACGTGTGTACTTTAATAACTTATCAAAAAGTTACTTTTGTGAAAGTAATAATTTTTTTATTTTAAATATAATATATATTTATGTTGAAAGTAAAAATTATAATATTTTTATTTATTTATTTTATTATAATAATTTAATATTATATCTACCGTATAATATTTTTATCATTGTCATTATTATTAAAAGGTATTCTTTATTTTTATTATATCAATGTAACATAATTAATTATAACTCATAATTTTATCTAATAATTTTATTTATCTAATTATTATTAATGAAAATAAAATCTCTTTTCTCAAATGAAAGAAAATATTATATTATAATATTAATAATAATTTATATTTTGAATATTTATATTAATGTTATTGGTAAAATATGTCTTACTTAATGTTATATTATTACTTGATCGACTTTGACCGTCTTTTATTGACTGCGGCTGAATCCAGTTGAATCCAAGAAATCTCGAAGACAGTTTGTTAGACGATCCGATTCTGATAACATTGGCTAAAACACGAGTCCGCGGGACCGCTACTACAATTGCACCGTTTTTATATTTTTAATTTTTATTTTGTAACATCTAAAGTACTTTAAAATCAATTAAATAATTTTTAATCATTTGATCTTAATAGTCAAAGTTGACCGATATCTTTAAAAATATTCAACCTCTAGTGATTTTGACTATTAAAATAAAGTGATTAGAATTTAATTTTGAGATAAAACTTTAATAGAAGTCTAAGTTTGTTTCAAAATAAAATAAAAACACTACTAAATTTAATCTTGTGATATATATATATAAATAGTCCTAAAAGGCCCGACGACCTTAATAGCCTTTTTAAGTAAAAACCTGAATCTAACCTACTGAACAAAATCTCATTCAAACTCATTTATTTCAGTGGACTTCGAGTGAGACTCTTAACTGAATTGAGACAAATAAACATCATTGCCTATTCGAGTCAGACTCTAATATTTGTTGAGCTTGAATATTATCTATCTTTTTCTCTATTCATTTACTTCGATGATGACTCCTTTGCTTTCTTTTTCATTTTCTTTTGCCTGTCACATCTTCTTCCGACTACTGTTAATAATGTTGCCTCTTCTTCAACTCGATTTCAGTTATAGTTTTTTGTGCTCGTCATCCCATCAACTCAAGAGGGTGTATTAGCGTATTGATGTATTAATGTTAAAATTTATTGATGTAAGAAGGTAGTTATAGAAGTTATTGATGTATTGATGTTAGAAGTTAGTCTCAAAGTATTCAGGTATCACACTTGACTAATATTTAGATTACGTGTAAATCCCTCTTGATATCAAGATCTCACACAAATAAAGATAGGAATATGACCATCAAGCTAACCCTTCAGAGTTGATGTTAGAAGTTAATTATAGGATAGGATTAGTTAGTTTAGTTAATTGTTGTGTTTAAATTTTAAATCTCGTAACTGATGTTATTATTGTTATAGGATAGGATTAGTTAGTTTAGTTAATTGTTGTGTTTAGATTTTAAATCATATAACTGATGTTATTATTGAGAGTTTACGTTCCAATAGGAATTACTATTGCTCTCTAGTTCTCTTCTCCTGAAGAAGATATCAATGTTCTGATCAGGGGTAAAAAAAAAAGGATATCAGCTGATAAAATTTTCTCTCCTTTTTTTTTCTTTTTCTAATAAAAACCACCGAGATATCGGTCGATATTGCGATATCAGCCAATATGATGCGGCTGAGATATCGGTATATCGGCCGATATGATAAGGTTTAAACCGTATCATATCGGCTAATATAATTCGCATCGGCCGATATTTGGACTCTAGTTCTGATAATAAGATATAAGAACATTGGACTTGTCCTTTGTTTATTTGTCATTTTGGGCTTGTCCTTTGTTTATTTGTTATTGGACAGAAAGGTTCAAAAATTATTCTCTTATATCGTGTAAATGAAAACTTAATATAGAATTAAATTTTGATATTTACTTTTTATCTAACTTCTAATTACATAGTCAATATTGTTATGTCATTTATAATAAAATAAAATAACTTAGATTTCATAAATCAAATGATTTCTAAATCGTGGTTACTCTCTATCCATCATCACAAACTGAATTTTCTAAATATAATTTTTACCACAGTAGTTATGCTTTGATTTCATAATAAAGTTTGATTTTTGAATTAAAGTCTAATTTAATAAAATATAAATTGGCATTTTTGAAAGCACAGTTCAAGTATCAAAATAACTTCTCAACTGGGCCGGCTCTAGACATAGACGGTGTAGGCCGCTACCTAGGGCTTCCAGACAGAAAGCTTCTTAATATACCAGTCACAAAGGGCCCCTAAAATCACAATCCGTTTAGGGTCCCTGAGATTTTAGGGGATCTCAAGGCTGACCCTGCTTCTCAACATTTTTAGAAAATACAAACTAGACATCTAGATATCTTTTTAGTATGTTAAAGAAATAATTTTTATACTAAAATTCACTATAAATATATTAAAGAAATAATTTTTGAAAGTGCGTGTTCCAAATATTAGTCAAGTGTTTTAAAAGACTTGGACAGGACAGCTTGTTCTTAAAAAAAGGGTGCAAAGTCCATGTTTAAGGACAAATTTAATTTTGTCAAGTTTAATTATTTTAATACTTCAAAACATGTGTAAGTTCATAGATATATGCCCTTATTGTATCAATGTTAATACAATAAAATAATAGTCATTCATAAAATAATCATATATTTACAATTAGCCTTTTAAGCACATTATATAAGCACATAACAACTATATATTTCAGAAATTTGAAAATTTTATGAAGTATTACTGAGTAATACTTCATCTTAACTATAAAAATACATTCGAGGAACTTTCTGAATAGATACGTTTTGTAGCCAAATTCAATAAAAATCCTATAAAGTGTCTAGTGGGCCTTCTGTTGTAATGCAAAGGCCTGTACGTGATTCTGAAGTTTGGGCTAATTTTTCATATGCCCATGAACTAAATTTTGTGAAAATTTTGTTCAAATAGAAATCCGGATTCTGCATAAAATAAAATTCATCGAAAAATCAATTGGAAGTCATGAAAACTCATAGTGGGCTTTTGGTGTTATGTCCAGCCCAATTGTTAAATTTTGTAACTCTTGAAGGGGGCCAAAATGGTAAATTAAGTAGTATTTTGATTTTAAAATTGTAAATTGTATATGCAATTTGTTTTACCATCTTATGCCTAGAGAATCACCAGGTTTAATAGTATAAATGGTGTATCATTTTCACGGCCCAATAAAAATGGTAAAAAGTATATTCATTTTTAAGAGTGAAAGTGATAAATAATATACTATTTTAATACTCAAAGTGGTAAAACCAGTAAATGATCAGCCGTTTTAAGCCCTTAGTGGTTACTATTTATTGTCTTTTTTGTGTAGAAGAACAAATTATTTGACATTTTGTCAACAGAAGATAAAAAGTTGAAAGAAAAAAGAAAAAGTATGACATGAATTTGGATTACAGTCGTAGAGTAGATGATTTATGCTACAACCAATCACTTCCTATCACATGCACCAATCACTTCCTATCACATACACCACACAAGAGTCAATTGGGAAATAATTTTTTTACATGACACGAGATAATTGGTAGGCGTATAAATTCTCTACTACTACTGCTTAATCGAGTTTTGTGGTCACTAGACGTAATTTCATCATGTGCACTACGTGGGCTGCTTCTCTTTAATAGTTTCGAAATTTCTCTATGTCTGACATTTTGCACGCATGAAAAGAATGTGCCGATTTATCTTGATCTTTTTGTCTTCTTTATTGTTGTAGTGGGAGGTTTCCTTCTATCTTCTGCTTCTATTTTTGTTTTATTTTCATTCTCTATATTTGCACCTCTGGTACCTTTATCTATTAATATATGAACTATTTTGAAAAAAAAAAAAAAAAAACTTTACTACTAGAACAATAGAGATTGAGAGAGATTGAGATTGGTGTGTCATTAGAGTGATTTCAAAGGAGTTTTGTTTCGACCATGATTAAAAAAATACGTATGTACATGAGAAAAGCTGCAAAACAACCAAATTTAACATACTTGAGTTTGTGTAACTCTTTTCAAATCTGTCCAAAAGACAAAAAACAATTTTAACTCGCCTCGGCAATGAAAATGGAGTTCTGCCCTGCAGAAAAATAGCAACAATTTACAAGGATTAGAATAAAGATCATTATATAAGTAGATGGATGCACCTCATAGAACAAAGTGAAGCTCTCAATTCAGCAATTAGGTCCACAAACTGGATGATCTACCTTAGGTACATACACCAGGCCACTGTGAGTTGGCATTCTCTAGCCGGTAGCCTCTATTGCCGGCTAAAATTATAGGATATTGGGAGTGATTGTAGAGTGGAAAATGTTGTTCATATAGGAACATATTTTTCAGCAAAAATGGATGATGATATAGATAAAATAAGGCCTAAAACAGGCTGCTCCTTTGACCAGTATGGTATGGCCTGACAAATTTTGGTCAGGGTTTGTTTTTTTCAGTCCCAGCAGAGACCAAATAATTTTGGCCAATAATTCAGAAATACACATATTTCGGCCTGGCCCAGGCAAAAAAATTCAACAAAAATTTCAGATTTCAGCCAAAAGTTGTAATCAAGGGTATCGCTGAAATTAATTCAGAGACATTTCAAAAATGAACAAAATGAAGCACAATAGTGACAAAAATGACGATGGATCAATTGTCTCCAGAATTTGTTCAATATAGGGGATATAAACCAAGTTCACAATGAAATCAACCACATAATAGGCCCCGACAGTAGAATGTTTTAAAGGCACAACAATGTATTGGGCATCTTTACTAACACATAATGTTGTTAACTGACATTTTACAATATATAAACAAATTACAAGCCTGAAACCCACAATTAACAATTTGTTGGAAAAAGATGTGGCATTTTGCAAAGCATAGGTAATCCAAAATAAGTTGTCAATCACATGCAATGCAACTCAACACCACCATGTAAGAATCAAAATATCCCAAGCTTGAGAATCAAGGATGTTGAGAAATGGGTATCTGGATGTAATGGCAGTTCTTGTAAAGGGGGAAATAAAAATTTGGGATATGAGGTAAGGTAATGAGAACTATTCCTTCTATTTCCATTGATTGAAAAGGGGAAAAAACAGTTTAGAAAAGAATAAAAGCAATGAATACTTTTACCAAGAAATGTGGTGCCAACTGCCAAGCAGGAACCCTTGAGTACTTCAAGAACATGATGTCAGCAGGTTCCTAACCAAGGTCATCATCTTGGTCTTCTTTGGACCTTCTACATCATCTTCTTTGCTTTCCCAACTTCATTTGCCTTTGCCCTTCTCTACTTCATTTGCCTTTGGGAGAATTAGAAGAGCAAGAGAGAGAGAGAGAGAGAGAGAGTACATTGTAGAAAGAATGCTAGTGAATGATTTAGTAAGGGAGGTACATGGCTGTCATGGAATGCCAAGAGTCGAATTTTGGGTTTCCAATGTTGACACTGAAAAGATAAGTCATTGAACAGGGTCAGATGGCTAAGCTGAAAAGACACTACAGAGAGAAATCTCTAGGTTTGAGAAAGGGAGATGCAGAGAAATTCATCTTCCAAGAGCTGCACAGGGCAGCAAGAGAGAGGAGAAAGATGTGTTCAGAAGAGAGAACAAAGTAGCTGTAAAAAGTCTCTAGGATAAGAATGACAGAGAGGTGAAGCAAAACTCAACTCAGTCGGAGTAATATAATTGGCTATTTATGGTGACATGGCACTCTCAGATAAACAAACCTTCCTGTTCTAGATATTATAATAATGTATACTCTACATGAAAGCTTATGCTATGATCAAGCATAGTTCCCTGAAAACAAGCCCATTTTCCATATTTTCCTAAAAAATTCCAAAGCAGAGATGTAATAAATAGAATTGGATATCAATACTAAAATTCCATGAGGCTTAGACATGTTATATAACCCCACTTAGACCATTGAATTTGTAGAAAATTTTGAAGAAAATCAAGGAAATGTCACTGTAAATTAAAAATCACATCAACATGGTCAATGGGCTACGAAATTGCTCTGATTAATTGCAAATACAAATAAACTAAGGAAAAGGATTAGAAAATTTCCTTAATGGTCCATGCATACGAAACCCTTTTTTAAAGGTCATGTATATGATATTTTGATGCATCAATTGCATACTTTGCTTGCTTGCAGCCATCTGATGACATCTCATGGCCCATTTGAGACTCTGCATGAGCTTCAGACCTCCAACAATAAGAAATTGATGGTTTGAATCATGGTTTTGGGTGTCAGAAACACACGATCAAAGAAAGTGGTAGATACAATTGTGATGGATGGAAGGGTGGAGCTGTCGTAACAGGAAAGGGACCTCTTGAGAATTTTTGGTACATTTTCAAAGCATGTAGAAGTGAGGACCTCTCCCCATTTATAAGCAATTAAAGCAATAGAATTCTTATTTGGCAAGTTCTACTTATTGATGGTACAACTCCTGGTTTCAAACAAAGAAATCAGGGCATTCAAGCAACCACCGATCCTTATCTAAAAAAGATAAGGATTATCATCGATGGAGATCCCAAAGGCAAAGAAGTTCAAGCCAAATTCAAATTGAATTTCAAACTCATCCAAAAATATTGAAACCACCGATCCTCATCTAAAGAAGATAAGGATCGGTGACCCAACAGACAAAGAAGTCTAATTTAATTAGACCTCTTCCTTCTCATCTCTCTCTCTCCTACGTATCTATCTATTTGTTATAAATATTACTTTTGTATCGCCTAAACAAGATGGTGAAAATATTTGTAAAGGAAATAGAAATTACACAGTATAATCAAATGCATCTTATTGTGAATTAAGTGTTGATCTTTTTTTTCTATATGGTATCAAAGCAATATTTGAAGAGTTATAGAGTAAGCTTAGATCCCAAAAGGGAAATAGTGATTCATCAAAGACAACATGGCGTGAGAGATAGAAGCGATTTGTTGGTGGATAATAACAACGGTATCCTTTGTAATGTTCACTGTAGCCAAGAAATATGCATGGGAGAGACCATGGTTCAAACTTGTTTTTGGCATAATCCCGAAGACAAGGAAAGCATTTGCTGCCAAAAATTCGTAAAGATCCATAATCTAGATGCTTGTGGAGTAATTTTGCATATGGACTTTGCCAATCCAGGACCCGAGAGGGTTGTCTATTAATCAACCATACAGTAGTACTAAAAGCTTCAACCCAAAACCGTCGAGGTACTTGTGTGTGGAACATCATGGAAGGACCCAACTCAATGACATTACGATCCTTTCGTTGAGCTAGCCCATTTTGTTCTGGAGTCTTGGGGCAAGACATTTGATATTTAATGCCGAGATTTGAGAGATAATGCCTAAAGTTGGAATTAGCAAATTCCCCTCCACCATCAGACTGGAAGATCCGAATTTTCTTGTCAAATTGAGTATCAATGGATTTTTGAAAAAGAATAAAACATTGATAGAAATCTGATGTTTGCTTGAGAGGATAGAACCAGGTATATTTGGTACATTCATCAACAAATATGACATAATAACGATAACGTTGAAAAGATTATACCGGTGCGGGACCCGTAGATCACTATGAATCATGGCAAATGGTTCTTTGCAAAAATCATTGGATGAAATAATAGGAAGACGGCATGCCTTAGCTATTTGACAACTATTACATATAGAATTAAACTTTTTTTTTCTAGTGCTGATAAGAAGCTTATTCTTTTTCAAAAATTCTACTACCCTTGCTTGAGGATGACCAAGTCTTTGATGCCAAACATCATCAGTTGCAGAGCGAAATCGGGTTGAAAACAGTGCTGTTTCCTCCTTGGGTTGAAGTGCGTACAAACTTCCAGACCTATTTCCAAAGGCAATCATGGCTTTGGTTTTGCTATCCTTGATCATAAAACCATGTGAATTAAATTCAACCACATAAGAATGATCAGAAGTAAGCTGACTGATAGATAATAAGTTTCGTTTAATCTTAGGAACCACTAAGATATTATCCAGATGCAATTTTGAATTTTCCAGACCAATATGTGCAGATCCAATGTGAGAGATATCTAGGGAATTGTCATTACCAACAAGAACCTTGTCACTGCCATGATATGGGACAAGAGATATAAGATTACCAGGATCAACAGTCATGTGAGATGTGGTGCCTGTGTCTGGATACCAAGTCTGCTCTGGATTATCATTCAACGAAGTTGCTACAAGAGCCTGAGTCACATCATCTGGGTGATAGACTTGATTAAATCTATGCCAACACTCGAGAGTTGTATGTCGTAGTTTGCCACAGATCTGACACTTGATTTCTTCTTCGGATTGAGGGGGTTTTGATGGAGTAATGACTTGTGAGGGGCGATGAGATCCACCACTACTATTTGAGCCTGTAGGAGATACGCGCTGATTGTTACCACCAGACTGGGGGGATTGAACTCGTCCTTGAATGAAGCCTCGTCCTTTGGAGGTAAAACTACTAGTTTCTCTTCCTCTTCTGGGACGGTTGTAATTTGACAAGCCAGAACTCTCTCCAACAAAAGCCATATTGTAATTGGGAGAGGAGGAGCTGCTTGAGTTATGAAGATTCTTCATAGTTTTATGGCCTTTTAGCAAAGGGATAAGGTCACGATAAGAGGGAATAGGCGGTTTGAGCATGGTAGTAACAAATGACTCATAGCCTCGACCTAGTCTGTAATACCCTGCCCCAGATTAGGCGAGTTTTAACTCGTTAATCATGTTTAACCGGTTGATCTTGAGATTTTTGGTTAGGGCTTCGAGGAAAGCCAAGTTTGGCCCGATCTGAGCCCGAAAACTCAGTGATTCAGCTCGTCGAGCTGGAGGGGCATTTTGGTAATTTACCACTTCTTGTGTATATTTTTTTATAAATTGTGTGATTTTGTAAATATTATTGGTGAATAATGTTTTCCTTAATGAAGGATTTACATTTTTTATTTTAAAATAAAATTATTTTCAGAAAATGATATTTAAATATCGCCCGTCAAAACCCCGAAAGGGAGTATTAATTATTTTAAAAGGTTTTGAGAATGAAATAAAATTTGAAATTTGTATTTTATGGTAGACCATTCTTAGAATGGTCTAGTTATTTCATTTCACTTCAAAATAAGATTTACAAATT
This sequence comes from Chimonanthus praecox, assembly GCA_022113865.1. Lineage (NCBI taxonomy): Eukaryota > Viridiplantae > Streptophyta > Magnoliopsida > Laurales > Calycanthaceae > Chimonanthus > Chimonanthus praecox. The sequence continues at coordinate 49,169,864 of CM039091.1, forward strand.
AGTTATTTTTACATGTGTTTAATTAAGTAATTATGGGTAAAATATGAATTTTATTTAAATAAATGGTTTTTAATAAGAGTAAAAATCTGAAATTTTTATGGTGATTAAGATTTTTAAAACCCAACCCATCTGTAAGGTTGGCTCAGGTTTTTAAGTTTTTAATTTATTACTTTTAGTTTAAAAATCAGTTTTTATGAAAACTAGGCCCTTTTTGCAATTTAGAAAAACTTGAAGGGCTGATTTGCAAAAAAACAAAAAAATCTGCGGTTACTGTTGCGAGCATCAGCAGCGTGCGCGGGCGTGCAGCAGCCTGCTCTGCTGCCCGATTTTCCGACGTCTCCTCCCATCGGCCGCGTGCCGGATTTTCCGGCCATTTTTCTATAAATAGGATCTCCCCCTTCCGTTTCAAACTCCCATTACAACCTCTTCCTGTGAAAGAGGACTCCCGGAGGAATCCATCGGACCGGTCAGATGTAAAAACCGAGTCCCGAAAATACCCCATTTTCCATTTTCGATTTTACTGTTCACCGGCCGTTCACTGTCTGTTGCAGACAGTGAACGGGGAAGAAGAAGAGGAAGAAGAAAGAGAAAAAAAAAATGGAAAAAAAAATGAAAAAAAAAAAAAAAAAAAATATATATATATATATTTTGATATTAATGTTGCTGTGCTTTTAAGGTTGGTTTCCATTGGAAAAAAAATATATATATAATAATAAAATAAATGAATAAATAATTAAATATTATTATTTTATTCAAAAAAAAAATTATTATTTCGTTAGATTATGTGATGTGATGATTTATACCCCCCTTGTTAAATAAAACTGTACTAACCCCTTTCTCTTATTATTTATAGTGTAAATATTATTGTATCCGCTTTTAGTCCGACACTAGTCGGGAACTGAGTGATTCACTTTCATGCCGGCATTATAGTCGGGCACTGGGTGACCTCGAGGCATACTTAAAATGTCAGCTCTGGTCCTATTCAGAAGACAACCGAGAAGTGACCCGATGATCTAGACCTCACTCAATAAGTCAATATGGTCAATGCCCAGAAGACAATATGAGTTTGGACTGAGCCCTTTTTATTATTATATTATTATCTTGTGGATGATTTAAAAAGGCTAGAAACCAAGTAGGAGACTCATTTCCATGAACCCTGGATATTTTGTGGGAAAACGTGTGATTTTCAAATACTACGTATATGTACGTATCTGATATGTATATTGATTGTGCACTTGTATGTTGTTTGACAGAGACCGCGAAACCACACGATCACGGTGAGGGAACTTAACTCTGCAGATTTTGTAAACAGGTGTTATATTGAGCAATGAGTGGTTTCGATTTTGATGAACCCACTCATGTGCCTATACATGGTGCACTATGGTAAGAGTGCTATGGTATTACGATGTTGATCGTATGTGTATGTAAGACTGCTTCCACGTACCTGGGCTATTGAACCAATATCGGCCATATGAGAGATGGTTTATGTCTACTGGACCATGGGCGGACCATGCTGTCGTCAGTTGCTGACTTGAGGGTGTCAGTATCGGCTACGTTTAAGAGCCGGAGATGTACTTGAAAGGATGTATTTTGACCGTGTCGGGACTTAATACTGGTCTCAGTATAGTCGGCAGGCGTTACGGTGGATAATGGCAGTAATTGATGATGTTGATGTATTACTTGATATTATGCCTATTTTTATCAAGCATGTGATATTATTGAACTGTTGCTAACCTGTTTTATATTTACTTAATTTGCATTGTTAATTATCCTTCACTGGGCTAGTTAGCTCACACCACTCACCTTTCAGGCGATGAACCCGAGGAGGAGGACCCTCTCTTTCAGGCTTCGGGCGTTTGAGTTAAAGCAGTGTTTTGGGATTCCCCTGGAGAGGAATGCCCTGATCTTTCTGTTGGTTCTAGGAATCGTTGTTTTGTATTAAGTACCGGATGTGGTACTTAATTTATGTTTAAATGTTGTAATCGGCTATGTTGCCATTTGAGACAATGTTATGATTGATTAATCAATGTTGGTATCTGTTTGATCATATTATGAGTGGATGTTATTGTTGTGTTGTTTTTGCTTTGTCTTTGGGGCAGGCATATGGTACATGTTTGAGTCCACTTAACGGGCTGATGTGTAACCGCTGGGCCTAACTGTTGATCCGGCCCAGTAAGAGTGCTTGTGGTTTAGTTTACTTACCTTTCAAAAAAAAAAAATCAGTCCCGTTCCGGGCCCACCGGTCCGGTCGGGGCGTGACAGTATTTTATGGTAGACCATTTTAAGAATGGTCTAGTTATTTCATTTCACTTCAAAATAAGATTTACAAATTAGTTATTTTTACATGTGTTTAATTAAGTAATTATGGGTAAAATCTGAAATTTTTATGGTGATTAAGATTTTTAAAACCCAACCCATCTGACCTAGTCCTTTAAGAATACCAAAGACTTTGTTTCTATCATCCACAGGTTTGCAAATGGCAGCCAGATCATCACAGTAAGATTTGAATGTACGAATGTACTCAGACATGGAATAATTCTCCTTGAAGTGAAACTGCATGCTTTGAAGGATATAAAATTCTCGCTCCTATGAATCTTGGGCAAACGAATCCAGCAAAGCAAGCCAAACATCGGCCGATATCTCAAGGCCGACAACCAACCCAAGAACTTCTTCTGAAAGAGTGCCAGTAATCCATCCACAGAGAAGTCGATCAGATCTTCGCCATGCAATATAAACGGGATTAGATTTGTACTAGTCTCACCCCGAGTAATAGGTGGGGTTACTGTAAGCAACAGAGCTGGCATTGGAAAACCTCCATCTAAAAAACCAAGCATGTCTTGGCTTTCTATGAGACCCATTACTTGGGTTTTCCACAGAAGAAATTTTGTTTGAGTAAGTTTAATAGAAACAAAATTTCCAACATTTAAGGAAGAATGATACGGATAAGGGTGCAGTGATGAGGAGGCCATTAGGGAAGGAACAAGTATAGTAAAAATGTACTACAAGTGTATGCCAGGTACCTTTTTTTTTTTTACTCGGCCTTATACACGTGTATGCCAGGCACCCCTTTCTCTCTTTGTGATTGCAAAACCTGAAGACAAGAGGGGACAAAACAGCTCTCTCGGTTCTCCCTTCTTTAGCGGCAAAGTCCCAAGTATACCCACAAGGGTTCGGCTGTGTTAGCGGCAAAAACAGCAGTGGCTTGGTGCAGAAAGTAGAGAGAGCAGAAGCACCGTCACCAACGCACCTACTTGCAAGGGTTCGACTGTGTCAAAGCGAGGACAGGCCTGGGTTCTGCCGATGAGGCAGGATCTGCTCTCCCCCTTTCTGGAGATCTGAACTCCAAGGTCCTAGCAGGCTCAGTAGATCTGGCTTAGAAGCCGACGACGAACCAGATCGGCAAGCAACTTCAAGAGACAGCAAGCAGCGGAGCAAGGCAAAGGGCAGATCTAAGATTGAAACCTTAGATCAAAGCGGAAGACCGGATTTGCATTCAGCAGAACCGTCAGGGCGAGATTCGAGTCAGAGCAGCGGAAGATCAAACGATTCCCACTATTTCAAGTTTTCAGAAACAAGGAAACCCGCCAAGGCATAGCGTACACTGCTCGGCCAAGATAAGTGTCGAAGAAGGCTGTTAGCAGAGATGGGTTTGGCAGTTCATATTAGATCGGATCTGAGCGGCAGCGGCAGTCTGGGTTACGGAAATCCGGTGGAGAAAATGGCAGCAAAAACGTGTTGGCTGCCCCAGCTTGTTGTCGGAAAATGGCAGCAGAAACGTGTTGGCTACCCAAGCTTGTTGCTGGTTCTTGGTAGAAGAGGCTCAGATCTGAGATGAGCAAGAATGAAATCACATGTTCGTGTTATATATTTGGTGTTGCGTTGCTGAATCAGATATGGACGCCGGAGAGAGAAACAGCAGAGGCGTGCGTTGGACACACCAGATTTCAGAAACCAGATCTGAAATCAAGGAGCGAGATCTCTGCAATCAGTAGAGTCGGCAGGTGGCTGCTTCGGATGATCGGCAATCAGCAGATCGGAGATCGACGTGGGAGGGTGGGAAATCAGGAACAAAAAATGATCCCGTGGTTAGATCATCCTGCTCTGTACCATATACTTGTACCATCTTCTCAACAAGTTGCTGACATCTTTACTAAAGCTCTTCCACGACAGCAACATCACTTGTTATGTACCAAACTGGGTCACTGGCGTCATCCGCGACTCAGTTTGAAGGGGGATATTGACGGTACAACCCCTGATTTCAAACAAAGAAATCAAGGCATTCAAGCAACCACCGATCCTTATCTAAAAAAGATAAGGATCATCACCGATGGAGATCCCAAAGGCAAAAAAGTTCAAGCTGAAGTTCAAATTCAAACTGAAGTTCAAACTCATCCAAAGAGATTGAAACCACCGATCCTCATCTAAAGAAGATAAGGATCGGTAACCCAACAGACAAAGAAGTCTAATTTTATTAGACCTCTTCCTTCTCATCTCTCTCTCTCCTACGTATCTATCTATTTGTTATAAATATTACTTTTGTATCACCTAAACAAGATGGTGAAAATATTTGTAAAGGAAATAGAAATTACACAGTATAATCAAAAGCATCGATCTTCTATTTCTATACTACTCTCTTTCTTTCATATGTATGTGGGCTTAGCACAGGGAACATTAATTAAAAGGACCAAATCCAAGGTGACATGTCACCCAATAGATCCAAGGTGTATGGTAAACAAGGTAATTGGTGATATTATCAGTAAGTCATTAAAATCAGATCCGGTCCCCTTCCACAATGTTCCTGTTCCCAACAATATTGAAGAAGTTATACTTTCTTCCCATCATTTGTCTGCACCTTCAGTCATTCATGTGTCTAAAACTCAAATCAATAGGTTGACAGAATTATGCATGCATCACAAGAAATCATGACAAGAACAGGTCCCATCACTAAAATGATGAAATCTCATTGAATCTCTCACCACAATTTGCACCCCGACCATCTCTGTCATGAACTTAATAAAATTGTGGCAGTCACCACATATTCTCAAATTTTTAAAAACCTGAACAGAGGATGCCCCGTTCAAGTTAAGGATCCCAAAAGCTACAGCAAGCTTCTCGCTGTGACTACTTAAACCTTTTTCTTTCTCTTCTTGATCCACATCTTGCAAAGCAAAATTGATATCAGGCATGTAACTTGCATGTCTCATCTTCTCATGCACAGCATCCAAAAACTGATAAATTTCATCACTCTGAGCATTCCTTTTATCACCTGAGACAAAAGTGTGGACCCTATCCTTGACTTGAATCCAACTACATCCAGCCACTTTCGTAATTCCTCGTTCTTTCATCAACTTCCTGATTTTAGATGCATCATCCCACAATCCTACAACAAATAAGATATTTGAGAACAAAATATAGTTCCTAGGGTTGCTTGGTTCAATCTCAAATAGATGTTCGGCCACAATTCTTCCTAACTCCACATTCTTATAAACTCTACAAGAACCAAGCAAGGCTCCCCAAGCTCCAGCTGCTGGTTTTATTGGCATCTTCTTGATGAATTCATATGCCTCTTCGAGGCGACCGGCTCGGCCTAATGTGTCAACCATGCAAGAATAGTAATCTGCATCAGGCTCAATCTTATGATCCTGACTCATCGATTTGAAAATGGTAAGTCCTTGGTCAACTAGTTTCGAATGACTGCATCCTGATAAAACACCTGTAAAGGTCACTTTATTAGGCTTAGCACCCGAATCCATCATCTGATGAAAAAGGAACAATGCTTGCTTGCCGAGTCCATGCATGGAACTATCCAATATCATGGTGTTCCATGCAACAGTGCCCTTCCTAGGCAAATCATCAAACATTCCTTTGGCAACTTCTAGATCTCCACATTTAGCATACATGAAAAGCAATGCCGTTGCTAGAGCTATGTCCTCAACCATCCGATGTTTAATGCTGTACCCATGAATTTCTTTGCCCAACCTTATGCTTTCCAAATTCGTGCAAGCAGGTAAGATGCTAGTAATGGTGATTTGGTTAGGTTTGAATCCTGAAGTCTGCATTTGAGCAAGTAGTTGAAATGATAGCTCATTCAGTCCAAGTTGTACGCACCCACCAATCATGGCATTGTATTTAGCTAGGTTCTTCCCAATCGCTGCAACGTTCATCTGATTGAATAGTTTTAGGGCCTCCCCATAATCACCATTGGTGAAGTAGGCTGTTAAAATCACATTCCAAGAGACAGCATCTTTACAGGACATGCTGTCGAAAACTGTCCGTGCTTGCCTAATGCTTGGGCATTTAGCATACATGTCCACAAGCCCACTGTTCACAAACAAATTTTCTCCCATAAAGTGTCTCAGAACAAACCCATGCAACTCCCTCCCCAATTTGATAGCTCTCAAATCTGAGCACACAGGAAGAAGAGATGACACAGCCACTGAATTGGGTTTCTCTCCAGTCAGTCCCATTTCACGGAAGAGGCATAGAGCCTCTCAAATGCCCACAATTCACACAAGCAGCAGCAAGTGAAGTCCAAGATATCACATCTTTCTTCACTAGACCATTGAAAACATCTTGTTCCCCTCGAAAGAACCTGTACTTGCGATACATATCTACCAAAGCATTTCCAAGCGTAAGGTCAGAGCGAAACCCAAATCTAACTGCGTCTTTATGAACCGCAACAGCATTGGTAAGATCTGAGGAAGCTGCGCATGCCTTCATCACAGATACAAGTACCAACTTGTCAGGCTCAACGTTGTTTTCTCGCAACTTCAAGTAGAGCCTAATAGATTCCTTTGGGAGGCCCCACTTGGTATATGAAGAGATCATGATGGTCTAGGAACGAATACATGGTTCAGGAATTCGATAGAAGAGATGCTTGCGCGTTCCAAATCACCGGAATCAGCAAAGAATTTCATGAGTTTAGGGCTGACACAGGTGATGTGATTTTAATTTACTCGCAAGCGTACGAACCAGTTTATAGTATAGAGTATGAGTGCGAGGTCATACCTAAGAGAAACCGACAAAATATATGTATGAAATAGAAAATGGCACTATTAAAATAATGTGATTTAAGAAAATAAGTTTCTAAACATATAGTTATAATCTTAATTTGGAACAATAATTAATTTATTATCTAGTTTTATTAGTTAACATAAATTTTGATTAAAATAATGGATTAAATTTAAATGACCTAAATTTAATTTAAAATGTAAGTTTAAGAGACAAATAAAATGTTTCTAACCTAGTTAAATTGTTTTGATATTTTTTAAGAAAGAGTAAAATAAAACAATTAATAAATAAATAGTTTACATAATCTACAATGGAATCGGGTCAAATATCGAAGCTGCATGTTATCCTATTTAAAAATAATAAAATCATGGGCTAGACTATGAAATGTTCTAGAGTTATGAAATATAATTCAAATTTATTTCCTATTAAAATTCTAATTAGAATTTTTATGTCATCCATTAAATCAGACTTTTTTCAATTCAAGCCTTAGGCTTGAGCGGGTTTTAAACTTATGTTTCCCAAAATCTAAAACAACTGTTCTTGATAAGAACCTTAAACTGGAAAGACGGCAAGTTCCACTGATCTTTTTACTTTCCTTGAAAAATTCTAAAAATAATTTCTTACATAATGTTCATAAAAAGAATTAAAAATAAAATACAAATCATCACTATTAAATATTTTAATAACTGGGACCACCATAAATCTAAACAACTGCCATGAATTTTTTAAAAAAAATTTGGAAATGAAATACAATCCTTTTGGACTTGACATAAAAATAAAAAAATAAATAAGTTACAAGAAATTAAATATTTTTCTCTGTCTTTCTTTGTCCAACTTCAATCTCTTCGACGTCTTATCCGGTTCAACCTTCAATGGACCCAAAACCATCAATTTATAGGTGAGAAGGGATGAGATAAGGGACCTTCAAATTCAGCCGAGATAAGGGATCCATTCAAATTCAAAATTTCTCTCTGTTGAGATCAGCTAACTCCTTCATCTCCTTATCTCTGTTCCTCTTTATCCCTCTCTTTCTTATCTCTCCTTCGGTTCAAACTCTTTTATCATTATCCCTTTCTTTTATTCAAATCCACTATCTTTTATCCAAATCCACTGTCTTTTTCAAACCATGGCCGAATTTTGCAGATAAAGCACCATCTTTCAAACGAAATTCACTGGTCCCACTTGGTCTTTGGACTTGGATCCCATACTTGGACTTTTATCTGGCCCGGAATACTGGTGGACTTTGGCTCATTGGCTTCCAATTGCAAACTTTGTCTTCAGGTTTCAGATTCGAACAGTGGGTCCATTTGTGTATTTATAAATTTCTACCACCTTTACAGTTTAACACAGTCTAAAAAATATTATTATAATTCAAACTCTCATATCTGGATCTGAATTCTAATAATTTACAATAATTCCAAATCAAATTAGATGGTAAAAATTATAAACTTTTCAAAAATAGGACTATGGCCCACTTTTCTCCATTTTAATTCCTTTTTTCTTGTATTCTCACAAATACACTGCAAAACTTGAAAACTCCATTAAACGCATCTAATATTCATAAATCAAATAACTAATCCAAAATTAAAGGGTAAAATGGTAATTTTCAGTGCTCAACAATGGGAACGAAAGTATGTTGGCAAATTTGGAAGCATGTGTTTCGCTCTATTGATTTCACGTGGTTGCTTGTGGAACGAGGAATTTCATCAAGGCATGATCAGGAATTCCTTCAGAGAATGAATCACAAAAATTCAAAAAAAATGAATTTGAAATTCTTTACATGTATCTTGTCATTCTCAAAAAATTAAAAAACTTAAATTGCTTAAGAAAACTAACACAACACCATTGTTTACAATCGACCCATTAGTGGCAGACAGGATTAGATAGGGTTCAACCAAGGTTTAACAATGGTCAAATCTATGACATCAGCATGATGACATAGATAATATTAATTAGGTAGATAAATAAACAAAAAATATAAAAATACAAACCACAATAATTATAGAAATCATAATCGCATTTTCATAGAAAAGTGTTATTCACAAATAAGATTTTTTTTTATTTTTGCATTCACTGTATCTTCCTTGCAACTCAATTAACAACAAGGGAGCGAAAGTTGTATGGTGAGTCATCATAAAACAAAGAACACCAGGTCCAATCCCTTAATAACACTTCTTTAGCATTTTGATTCAAAACATGAGTATCACAACAACTTACATCAAAATATCAAAACCAGAAACCATCACATAACCCTCATAATTCCCAAATTTAAATAAAATAAAATAAAGCAAAACAAAGGGAGAATTTTTTTTTTTTTGGGGCAATAGAGAGAAAGTAAAAAACAGAGATAAGTATAACATCATATAATCCTAATACCTCCTTTTGTTCTTAATTCCTAGCAACATTGATAAGTAGGGAATAAAATCAGTTTCTTTCTCCTACCCAATGTTATCAGAACCGAACCGTCTAACGAACCATCTCAAGGCATTTTGGGTTCAACCGGTTCAGCCATGGTCAAAACCGGTAAAACCGGTAAAAGCCGGTCAAATAGTAATATAATATAAATATTACATATAACATTAAGTAAGACATATTTTACCAATAACATTAATATAAATATTAAAAATAACATTCAAACTCTTATTAGTATATCAAAACGGTGAAATATATGGAATAGAAATAGTAATAAATATTTGTATTTCAAATATACACATTTTTAATATTAATTTTTTATATTTTGAAGGGTAAAATTTAAAAAAATAAATACATAAAAAATAAAAAGAACTTAAATTTTGTGACCGATTTTATGCTTTTTTTACTGGTTTTATACGATTTTGACACAAAATCGATTTTTGACAAGAACCGAACAGCAGCCACCGATGTTCCGCAGTTCGACTGCGGTTCGGTCCAGTTATGATAACATTGCTTCTACCTCCTCATGGAGAAGATAATGGGAAAAAAATGATGGAAATCGTACCTTTGTACGCCAGACACCAGCAAGAAGAGGAAGACAGAGAAGATGGTGCTTAGAGCCCGGAAAATGGTCCTTATGGAGAGCTTGTCAGCTTTGCTCTAAAGAAACCCTAACTCGTCTCCTCGCTCACGGGAATGATGGCTGATATTGCTCCGCCGGAGTTGCTCTCTCCAGTATTTTAAAAACCAGTCCCGAATCAAACCTATCCACCCTGGGCCTATTCACAGGCCCGGGTTTGGGGCGGATGTTGTGAAAAAATAAAATAAAAAGCTGGAGCAAATTATATGATCCAGAGAAGCTCGAATCCGTCTGAAGCCCTGGGACTTTTAAAGCTAAAACATGAATCTGCTAGACTGCTACTTAAGTCCATTGATTGTACAGTTGCACTGTTTTTATATTTTTTAATTTTTATTTTGTAACATCTAACAGTACATATTTAAAGTTTAAAATAAGTTAAAATTTTAGTCTAAAATTTAATTTCGAACCACTTGATCCTAATAGTCAAAGTTGACCGATATCCTTGAAAATATTCAACCTTTAGTGATTTTGAGTATTAAGATCAAGTGATTAGAATTTATTTTTTGAGATAAAACTTTAACAGATAGAAGTCTTTAAGTATTAAATACAATCTTGTAATATATGTATATAATATAAAAAAAATAAATAACTCTAAAAAACCCGACGACCTTAATAACCTTTAAGTAAAAACTTGAGCCTAGCATGCTGAACAAAATCTTATTCAAACTCATTTATTTAAGTCGAGTTTGAGTCAGACTCTTACTGAGTTCAGACAAATAAACATCAAAAATTGCCTATTCGAGTCAGACTCTAATATTTATTGAGCTTGAATATTATATATCTTTTTCTCTATTCATTTACTTGATGATGACTTCTTTGCTTTCTTTTTCATTTTCTTTTGCCTATGGCATCTTCTTCCGACTACTGTTAATGATGTGGCCCATGTCTTCTTCAATTCGATTTCAGCTCTATAAAGGCGAGTTTTCTGTGCTTGTCATCCCATCAACTCGAGGCGGTGTATTAGTGTATTGATGTATTAGTGTTAAAATTTATTGATGTAAGAAGATAGTTATAGAAGTTATTGATGCATTGATGTAAGAAGATAGTTTTATTTTTTTCAAGATCAAGGTATTCAGGTGTCACACTTGATTAATCTTTAGAGCATGTGTAAATCTCTCTGTGTGTGTCTTTTTTGTGTTGAGGGAGACTTGATTCCAAGACTTCACACATATAAGAGTCGGAATATGACAATCAAGTTAACTCCTCAAGGTTGATGTTAGAAGTTAGTTATAGGATAGGATTAATTAGTTTAGTTAATTGTTGTATTTAAATTTTAAATCTTGTAACTGATGTTATTATTGTTATTGGATAGGATTAGTTAGTTTAGTTAATTATTGTGTTTAGATTTTAAATCTTGTAACTGATGTTATTATTGAGAGTTTACATTCCAATAGGAATTACCATTGCTCTCTAGTTCTCCTCTTAAAGAAGATATCAATGTTCTGATCAGGGGTAAAAAAAGGTATAGCCGAAATATCGACCGATATCTAGGCAGATAAAATTTTCTCTCCTTTTTTATTTTATTTTTTAATAAAAACTACCGAGATATCGGTCGATATTTTGATATCAGCAGATATGATGCGGCCGAGATATCGGTATATCGGCCGATATTCGGACCCCTGGTTCTGATAATAAGATATCTGTATTATTCTTGATAATAAAGAACATTGGACTTGTCTTTTGTTTATTTGTCATTGGATGGAAAGGTTCAAAATTTGTTCTCTTATATCGTGTAAATGAAAACTTAATATAGAATTAAATTTTGATATTTACTTTTTATCTAACTTCTAATTACATAGTCAATAAGTTAAGATTGTTATGTCATTTATAATAAAATAAAATAACTTAGAATTAATAAATCAAATGATTTCTAAATCGTGGTTACTCTCTATCCATCACCACAAACTAAATTTTCTAAATATAATTTTTATCATAGTAGTTATGCTTTGATTTCATAATAAAGTTTGATTTTTGAATTAAAGTCTAATTTAATAAAATATAAATTGGCATTTTTGAAAGTACAGTTCAAGTATCAAAATAACTTCTCAACAGGGCCAGCCCTGGACATAGATGTGTAGGCCGCCACCTAGGTCTCCCAGACAGAAAGGACCCCACACACTTCCTTAATATACCAGTCACAAAGGACCCCTGAAATCACAATCCGCTTAGGGTCCCTGAGATTTTAGGGGATCTCGGGGCTGACCCTGCTTCTCAACATTTTTAGAAAATACAAACTAGACATCTAGATATCTTTTGAGTATGTTAAAGAAATAATTTTTATACTAAAATTCACTATAAATATATTAAAGAAATAATTTTTCAAAATGCATGTCCCAAAGATTAGTCAAGTGATTTAAAAGACCTGGACAGTTTGGTCTTAAAAAAAGGGTGCAAAGTACAAATTTAATTTTGTCAAGTTTAATTATTTTAATACTTCAAAACATGTGTAAGTTCATAGATAGATGCCCTTATTGTATCAATGTTAATACAATAAAATAATAGTCGTTCATAAAATAATCATATAATTACAATTAACCTTTTAAGCACATTATATAAGCACAAAATATATACATACACAACTATATTTTCAGAAATTTGAAAATTTTATGAAGTATTGCTTAACTATAAAAATACTTCATCCTAACTATAAAAATACATTCGAGGAACTTTCTGAATAGATACGTTTTGTAGCCAAATTCAATAAAAATCCTAGAAAGTTTCTAGTGGGCCTTATGTTGTAATGCAAAGGCCTTTACGTGATTCTGAAGTTTGGGCTAATTTTTCATATGCCCATGAACTAAATTTTGTGAAAATTTTGTTCAAATAGAAATCCGGATTCTGCATAAAATAAAATTCATCGAAAAATCAATTGGAAGTCATGAAAACTCATAGTGGGCTTTTGGTGTTATGTCCAGCCCAATTGTAAAATTTTGTAACTCTTGAAGGGGGCCAAAATGATAAATTAAGTAGTACTTTGATTTTAAAATTGTAAATTGTATATGCAATTTGTTTTACCATCTTATGCCTAGAGAATCACCAGGTTTAATAGTATAAATGGTGTATCATTTTCACGGCCCAATCAAAATGGTAAAAAGTATATTCATTTTTAAGAGTGAAAGTGATAAATAATATACTATTTTAATACTCAAAGTGGTCAAACCAGTAAATGATCAGCCGTTTTAAGCCCTTAGTGGCTACTATTTATTGTCTTTTTTGTGTAGAAGAACAAATTATTTGACATTTTGTCAACAGAAGATAAAAAATTGAAAGAAAAAAGAAAAAGTATGACATGAATTTGGATTACAGTCGTAGAGTAGATGATTTATGCTACAACCAATCACTTCCTATCACATGCACCAATCACTTCCTATCACATGCACCACACAAGGGTCAATTGGTAAATAATTTTTTTACATGATACGAGATAATTGGTAGGCGTATAAATTCTCTACTACTGCTTAATCCAGTTTTGTGGTCGCTAGATGTAATTTCACCATGTGCACTTTATGGGCTGCTTCTCTTTAATAGTTCCGAAATATCTGTATGTCTGACATTTTGCACGCATGAAAAGAATATGCCGATTTATCTTGATCTTTTTGTCTTCTCTATTGTTGTAGTGGGAGGTTTCCTTCTATCTACTGCTTCTATTTTTATTTTATTTTCATTCTCTATATTTGCACCTCTGGTACCTTTATCTATTAATATATGGACTATTTCAAAAAAAAAAACCTCTACTATTGTAACAATAGAGTTTGAGATTGGTGTGTCATTAGAGTGATTTCAAAGAAGTTTTGTTTCGACCGTGATAAAAAAAATAACAAAAAAAAAGTCATGGATTTGACATCCCACTTTGAGTGTCACTAATCTATCCCATAAGCAATGGTTTTAGAGGTTGGTTTGTTTTAATAGTGATAGCCACCTGTCTTTTTCCTACTGATAGGCCCTCTTCACCATCTTAATGTTGGAGAATAAGATACTTCAACCCTAAGCTAGTGCGCACATTACCTAGGAGATCTCCATCAAGTTCATGTAACACCACAAAATTCAAGAAGCCAAACAATAATAGGAAAATGGAAATTTTATTGATGACAAAACTGTGAGTACATCTGGGTCAATGAGAAGTACCAACTAGATGGATATTGCCTCAATGAAGAAAACCAAAATATAAGTAACCAGTTGATGTTTTAACATTTTTATCAGCGTCATCTATGACAACATACACATTTTTGTCCTCATAGGATGCTTCTAAGAACTGTTTTACATCATTTTCAGGGCTCACTCTAGATTCTACAATGGTTTGGTCCTCTATTTTCCTTTTCTAAAGTTTTAGAACATGAATTAAGATGGTGTGGTTCTTTTTTAATAATATGAGTATCTTCATCCATATTGGAAATGTGACTAATTCCACGAACATGTATAAATTTTCTAATCCACACATCGATTAAGTCTACAGGAGTAGTTCATTGAGATTGAATATAAATCGAACTCAAGACTCCACTCTATGGAACGAGTTTCTTTACCATCATACCAACTCTTTGGATTAATTTTGAAATTTACTACTAGAGAACAGTGTTGAGATGCTGGGAATGAGTCCCACATTGAAAGTGTAGAGGGAGATCTATGGGTTTATAAAGAACTTGGTTTATTCCACTTAACAAACTAATCTTTTGGACTTCAAGCAGATTTGGGTTACTCCACTTAACAAGCTAGAAATCCAGATCCTAACAAAAACTGGAAGAAACGTTAGATCTTTGTCCTTTGTGGTATCAAATATGATTGAAAATAGAGAGAGATTTTAATCTTTGGATTCAAAGTAAGCTTTCAAAAGTTTCTAATGGTTATTCCTTCCCCTCTTTTGTTTTCCTATTGTTTCTTTTTTTAAGACTTTTAAAAGACTCTTTAATTGAACAAAATGAGAGCCCTATATAAGTTTATGAACTTTATTTTAGTAATATTATCATTTGCGATTGTAAATGACAAGGAACAATGAATTAGTTTCTTCAAGTCTTCTTCAATGAAGGTTGAGCCATATCTTCTACAACAGGAAGTTGGTTGCACTTTCACAAACGAGTCTTTATCAAAATTATAAATGATCCATTGTTTTCATGTGAAACTACCAAGAGTTGTAATCTAACGGCCAATATGTACCATTGCAGTGCGGCCAAGACAGTGAGAAGAGGGTTTGGAAAAAAAAAAAAAATTGTAACTCCATCTTCTGCTATTTCAAACTTGATTCAAAGTGATTTTCCAACCATTTTGTGAGATCCACACTGTCTAAGTTGGAGTTCTTTGTTAAATCTTCAACACGTACAAATTATTTTACGGGGTTTTTGAAGAAACCCTTCATTTATCAAGGTATTAGTTTTTAAAGAGTTAATTTTACTTTTTCATTTGTGTTTTAGGAGATAAATATGATGTTTAAATATTAGATCTCATGCACTTATTTTTTAATTAAATCTGGATATTGTTTTGTAACATGGGTGTCTCTACCCTAAATTGGAGGTGAGACTAATCCTATAAGCATGTGTAAACCTCTCAATCCACACACAATGATTAAGTCGATGGATAGTAATTCCATGGGCAGTGGTTGGGAGGGATTGAGCGTGAATCAAACTCAAGACCTCCTTTAATAAGACAGATATCTTGACCGTCAAGCCAACCCCCTCAAGTTAAATCTGAATTTTTGCTCCAAAGTAAATGAGAATTAGGAGTTTTTGAAAATAAATTCTTGTTTTTATTTAATCATTCAATTTAAGGGTAATCGAAATTTGATTTTGTGGGTTACATTTTTTAAATTGTTTTTTCCAAATTTTTCATGATTTTTTTTAGAGATGAAATTCATGAATGAAGTTGATTAAAATGAGTATAATATTTTTTTAAATGATAGATATATTGTTTTAAGACTTTAATATAGTGTTTAAATGTTAGATCTCATACAATACCCAGTGTGTCTGGAAAATTCAAGAACTTCCGTAGCTCCTGAGCCGTGACTCAATGGAAAAGTAATTCATACTCAGGCCCGGCCCTGGCTATAAGCGAAGTAGGCGGTCGCCTAGGCCCCCAAATAAAAAAAGGCCCGCAAGTCCATAAGTTCCTTTATTATATGTTAAATATTTAATAATGTCTATTTAAAGCAGATATACATTCTTGTCTGGTTGGTTAAAATTCTCCCTCTATAGAAAAAGACTGGGATCAAATCCTGGCTGTGTTATAATAATAATAATTTTGTAATTTTCTTTTATCAAATTATTTAATAATAATAATGAAAAAGCGTAGATTTCTTAAAAAATTAAAATAATGATACTAACAATCATAATAATGATTATTATAATTCTCATTTTATTGAGTTTAATAATAATAATAATAATAAAATAATTTTAATTAATAAAGACTCTTTTAAAATATATCTATCATCTAAATAAAGAGAAAGAAAAATCTATATTGAGTTGATAATTTTGAATTAAAAATAATTTAAAGCTTTTAAAATTTGAAGAGATGAAAAAACATAACTTTATTCATTTGATCAATGTAGATTTTATTAGAACTAATATACAAGTATAAATCATTATAATTAAGATAATTTTTAATTTTTTAAAAAATACAAAAAAATGAAAAATTAAAATAATAATAATATATTCGTTTCAAATGAGAATTTGCATTAATGTCACACTCCATATGATAAAAGATGCATTACCAAAAGAATGAATTGTGTTTTCAAAATGCATGAATTGCTTATAAAATAATATTAATTATACAAATTACAGTTACCTATGCAGAAATAAGTTTTTCAAAATTAAAATTGATAAAATCTTATCTTCGGTCTAAAAATGTCACAAGAAATATTGAATAAATTAGCTATCTTATCTATTGAAAAATAAATGTTAAAAAAACTTAAATATTGTAATTTAATTAGTAATTTTGCTTCTCAAAATAAGAATAAATTTTAAATAATACTTTGTTATAATATTTTATTTAGTTTCACGCATTGTAAAAAAAAATTATATGATTTTATTTTTTACGAGTATATAAAAGCCCCATCTTAAAAATCTCGCCTAGGGCCCCTGAAATCTCAGGGCCGGCCCTGTTCATACTTCATATGAGGTTTTGGAAAGACTGAGGGGAGAGATGAGTAAAACATTAAAAGTCTTGAAGACATTAGTGGGAGATGATGGAATACAATTGCCATTAGATATTTTCATGTTAGTGGTTCATCTTAAAGAGAAGTTTTAGTGGAGAAATTAAACATAGTTGAAATTAAATAAGAAAATGACATTTGGCATTAGAAAGTCCTCGATATCCTATTTGCTTAAGTAATAAATAAATTTAATTTTGAAAAAAGAAACATCCATTAGAGTAATCAAATTGTGTCATTATATTTTAATTCAATCTCTTCTGACCTTTAAACACGTGTAAAAAATACAATTGGTATGTTGTGTATTGGCCGATATGTATTGACCACATCATATCAATACATGATGGTTAAGATTCAGATGAACAATGATCAAATGCGAACAAATACAAATCAGCCATTCACATTTGACGTGATCATTTCGTCGGTACGAACATAACCACCAGATGTTCAAGCAAACTAATTTCTTTTACCCAAAGTCCTAGAATATGAAACAGTCTTAGAAACCCCAAATCTACGCCTGCACGTACAGCAGACTTTATTGATTTTGTTTTCTCAATTTCAGTTCTTCCTAACAATCATGGGGCTATCTTACCCAAGGGCTTTGAAAACCTACCTCAATACGTCAACAATTTTGTATCCGACGGTAAGGATGAAATCATAGGCAGAAGCAAAATAAGATGAAGGGCCAGGAGTGACGTGGGTGACACCGGTTCAGTTGCCCTCACACGAACCTCACCTACCAAACCCATTTCGTCATGCGCTTCCCTCCCTCACCAACCACCGTCGATGTTGGTTGAGGTGCATGCTCACCACCAACACTTCCATTTTAACTATTTTATTTTCTACGGTCCAGATTCCATTGTCATTATTAGAGATTCATATTTACATTCAACCTATTTCATTGGAAAAAAAAAAAACACGTGGAACAATAGACCAGATACGCATCTGCATTCTGATAATCACAACTCACAAGTAAGAGGTCTCTTTAATTTTAATTAATTATTTGATCCACCAATTAATCATCAATGATGCTATAATAATTATGTAATAATATAAAAAACTATATCATATAGATGTACTTCAATTGATTACCTCTCGACTCAAGAAACATGAGGTTATTAGTTTGAGTCGTTATGTCCTAATATTAGTGTGTCTTAAGGATTAGAGGTTTTAGTAGAATTGTGTTTGAGTTTCTCATATGTTAATCGAAAAAAAAAATTATATATATATATATTACATCATATTTTCTAGGTTTAGAAATTATTTGGTTTGAAATAGATTTAGTCAGAGTACAAAATTCGACAAGGGCATTTGGTCGGTGGATATGTATTATTAGAGACTAGGAAAAGTATCTAATAAAGGTTTTAGCATTGTCAGTTTCTTTCACCAATAAAGGTTTTAGCATTGTCAGTTTCTTTCACCAATAAAGGTTTTAGCATTGTCACTTTCTTTCACCAGAAATGTGTAAGGAATTTGGTCGCAATTGCAATACGATTTGTCTTTTCTTACCTGACGCTTCGAGGTCCAATTTTCGACTAAATAATCACATGGAACACTTTACCTTTGAAAGCTCATTTCATTTGTCTTTTAATTTAAATCCATACTATCTTTTCAAGTTGGTCGGTCGATATGTATTATTACAGACTTGCCAAATTATTGGTTGATACTTGATAGTATTAGCTAATATAACTATCAGCTAATATATACTAATGTTGTATTATAGCTCTCGATGTTGATTTTTTTAATTAAAAAAATAATTTCAACAATTTCTCAAGTTGAATTTTGTGTTTGGTATGATTTTAAAAAAGTTCAGAAGCAAGTTATTTTATTTTAAAATTAGTTTTTATCAATTTTAATCATTTTAAATTATTTTCATATTTTTGTAAAGCGCTTATGCAATTAATAGAGATATATTAATGTTTTCCACATAATTTGGAGGTGTTTATATGTTTTTTTTCTTAAATTTGATAAAAACTAAATTTCTAAAATATTTTTCATTTTCAAATTTCTTGTAAAAAATAATAAAATAAAATATTAATATTTCTGCAAGTAAATGAACAACTTTTAATGTTATTAATATAGTTTTGATATTTCAATATTTTTACAAAGTTAAAAAAATTTATAATAAAAATACATATCAATATTTTTTCATATTAGTTTCTTACTTTATAAAATGTTAAAATAGTTTTATTTTTTTAAATATTTTCAAATTAAAAAAAAAAAGCTTCATTCGTATCACTTTCAAAGATCTAAAATGAGTGTTATTTGAAAAAGATGCTCACTTTAATTTTTTTTTTTTTTAATTTTTACTAAAAAAACGAGGAAAGAGAAACTATGTTACTTATCGGCCGGCCAAAAGATCTTTAAACCCCTGTTGCAAGTTGCAGACTTGCAAGAGGGCGAAGAAAGTCTGAACAGCATTTAGGGCGAAGAAAGTCTGAACAGCATTTTCCGTCACTGGGATGGATGGATGAAAATAGAATTACATTTTAATTACGTTCGAAAAGTACAGACTTACATTTTAAATACGTTCGAAAATTACAGACTTAACACAAGTACAATTGAAGTAAAAAGGGATAAAAATTACCGTCTTCTTTTTTTTACAAATTGAATTACAGCATCAAGAAGAACAATTGCAAAACAGAGTTTTATCTGTTCTATTTTTTTTTTCGAAGTTTCAATACATTACACAAGTACATAACATTGATGAATGGAATGGAATGGTGGGCAATTTATAATAGAATCCCCAATTCCCAATTCCCAATTCCCAATTCCCCATTAGCATAGCCAAATCTATGAAGAATCACAAATCAGAAGAGGAACTGGAGGAAGATGAACAAGAGGGGGTCCAAGGGGTCATGTCCATAGGGTAGCTGCCCAGTACACGGAGAAAGGAAGTAAATTCCTGGACCTCGGCAAGGGCGTTCTGGGCGCGGACCTCCGCCATGGACGCCTCGAAGTCGACATAGAACATGTACTCAAAGTGCTTGGCGGTGCCGACGTTGGCGTCGTCCACCAACCTGATGGGCCGGTTGCGGTGGGGGCGGCTCTCGATCTTGGTCAGGCTGATGTTGCGGAACGCAAAGGAGGAGAGCACTTTGAACAGAACCGATGTGCCCTTGTCGTGTGCGAAGACGATGCTGGTCTTGAACGGGCGGTCGGTCCTGGGAATGATGGGCTCACGGGCCAGCATCACGAACCGGGTCACGTTGCAAGAGTCGTCCTGTATCCCGTCCGCCAGCACTTGGAGCCCGTAGAGCTCTGCGGCCCGGGCACTGGCTATGGCTGCCGTGTCCGTTAGCCCGTTGTTGGAAACAAACTCCGCCGCCCCAGCAGTGTCGTCCACGGCCTCGCGTGCAACGTTGAGACCAAGTTTCGTCAGGGTGTGCTCGCACTGGGCGAGGGCCTGGGGGTGACTTATGACACGCGTCAGGTACTCCTTGCGCACACCCGGCATCGCCAGAAGGCAGTGGTGGACGGGCAGCTGTACCTCCCCCACGATGTGGAGGCGGTGGCGGAGGAGGAGATCGTAGTTCCGGTGGATGCTACCGCCCAGCGAGTTCTCAACAGGGAGGACGGCACGGTCAGCTAACCAGAGCTCCACCGCCTGGAAGGCCACCTCAAACTGGTCGCAGGGGGATCGCCTCGCAGTTGGGGTAGGCCTTCCCAGCAGCAGCCTCACTGTAAGCGCCCGGCACGCCCTGGTACGCGACTCGCAACTGAGAACCATGCATTGGGGCCGGGCTAAGGTCGGTGATGGTGAGGGGACGAGGGAGGTTTGGGTCGACCGGGACCAGATCCAGAGTCTCCGTCGGTTGAGGATGCCCGTTCACGGGTGCCATATCCGTGCCGTTGGACTTCTGCGCCTCCTGCTGCTGCGCTAACACCGCCACCTTGCTGGCGAGGATGGCACAGGAGCTCTGCCAATCGGCTCGGCTCTGCGCGTCGGGACGATACAGACATTGTGGGACCGTAACCCGGGTGGGAATTCGGAAAGGGAAGATGGATTTGGGTTTCAATATTAGGGTGCGGCGGATGGTGGGGTTGGTGGACGGAATCGTCTGCATTTTCAGTCGATGAAATTGAATGGGATGAGATAAATGATAAATTAGAGAATATAAATCAATTACAGGGGAAAAACTAGGAAGCGAAAAAAGAGAAAACAGAAAAGAAATCTGCTTGTTTCTGAAGAGGAAAAACAAGCTGAGAGAAGAGGGAGGGGGGTTTTAGGGTTATATACGAAAATGAGAGGCAGAGAGGAGGAGATGAGAAACACAGGGGAGTGGGTCGGTCAATCTCTCACCTACCCCCCTTTTCTCTCTCTCTGCTCGTTCTACTCTGGCGCCTATTCACAAATACTTACACAGTTCGCCTTCTCTACTACTACTGTAACCTTATATTATTCAATTTGTCATCTGTTATTTACTATCAAATAGAATTTTTTATTTATTAATTTACTTTTACATAATTAATATAAAAAAAAGTGATTTTACCAACTGCATACTTTATTACCTACTACATTACAGAACCATCCTTCCTTCCGTTACTGTAACTCTAACATGAAATACTAAATTAAATTAAGTATTATAATACTTTTAAATTATAAAATAAACTTTACTTAAAATTTTAATCACATAATTAAAGTAAATAGCTTTCTTAGTATATCAGTTTTGCTAAAAAAAGTATTTATAAGCTTAATTTTTGTGATCTGTTCTAGTTACCTAATTTATCAATACTTTCTAGAGAAACTTTTTTTTTATCCGCTGCATGAGAAGGCCCAGTATTATACCAGCAGGTGTATGTATATTGACTATTCAGTCAATATCAACTTTTTCCAGGAAAATCGGTCTTCGGATATGTAGGCATGGTTCACGCCATGATCAATAAAGGTGTTCTTGGATTTTATATAAAATTAATGTATATATTTATTATAATAAATATATCCTTCTTTCTTTTTCGTTTAATTAGAAATTTAGTATCAAACCGACCATTAAATAGACGATCCAAACTCAAGATGACGGATGGAATTTTTTTTCCTGTACTCTGAAATTTGAGATATTTTTGAATTTTGTTCTTTCGTAGGAGTGGGTGGGATGATTGGAATCTACAATACAACGCTTGACTTTTTCTAGAGCGTGCACCAGTAATTTTAAAAATATTTTAATTCAAGTATTATTTTTAAAAAAGGAATGTTATATTCTATTGACTGATGAAATTATGAAACACTTTATGATAACAAACATAAGAGTTGTATAAATTAAAATCAAGTGTATTTTTTTACTTAATAAATTATGGCCTATTTTAAAAGAAGAAATTTTCTAAATTAGAGAAAGCATGAACTAATTTCAAATATGTCATTTTTTTTTAATTTATGTGTGCGAAACTGTGAGAAATTCAGTGTAAAATTTTCAAGGATGATATCCACTGCCCTTAGGACACACCAGCACCTCTCACTTTATGATACGGGAGATTACCGATTGAACTACACTTATATGAACAAATATGTCAAACTTTGATACACGGAATAGGCAATGAATTTTTTTTTAAAATTATTGAATTACAACTTTTTGAGTTAAAATTAGATGAATAATAGCATTTGATACGGAACTTGATAAATTGAATCCTACCTGTTAGTCTGTTACATATCATTTATGAAATTGGCAATGACACATGCCAATTTCCGTGGAGAGGTGTGAAATCATAAGATAAATCCTCCACATGTAACACTGCATGGTACAGTAAATTTATCAAACCAGTATAAAAAACGAAGGCTTGACCAGTATTTCGTCATTTTGTAACTGAGATCATTGGGGAAATGTGTTTTTTTAAGAGAAATTATTTAATGAGAGTTTGGTGGATGATTATATTGCAGTTTAAGTTAAAATTTTCTTCCTTACCCTGCTTATCATTTTACATGTTAAATCGACTTTTAATTTGGGGTTAGTGATTTTTGCACCATCAATTTTTCTTACGTGTATCAAAATTAAAGAAAATTTTAATTTTACCTTTAATTTTGGAAAAGAAGAAAATAGAAGAAAGAAGAAAAGTAAGAGTAAATTTGAATTTTTCTTTAAAATTTGGTGCACCATAAAAAAAACTCATGGTGGAAAAATCACTAACTTTAATTTGAAGTATTGTATGATATTTGAACATGAATTGAATTACGGAAGTGACATGAACACTAGTATTTTTTAATACAGATGAAAATTAGTATTCCTTATTATAAAAAATATCAATGTTTTTGTCAATTTCTAAATTTTAAACATCAAAATTTTTTAGCTTTTAGAATTATGCCTAAAGTAATTTATTTAAATTAAAATTTTGATACTTTTATTGAAACATCTATTCCTTCCTTTCCTTATTTGTCATAAACAGACCTGACTTAATGAATTAACTTGTTCTTCCTTAACTCAACTTTGCCTTTATCTTTACCTTTATCTTCTCCATTAATAGACAAGGCAATCTCCTTTCTAAACAAAGTCTCACCCTAATAAATAAGTTGGAGAGGAAGCGGAAGATTAAGATAAAGAAAGATCTAAACTATGTTACTCATTCATCAATGCTACTTTTCCAAAGTAAAAACGGAAGACAGAGCTGGGGAGGAGAGAAACTACTTTCAATGAAAGACACACACAAAAGAGCGTATTTTAGTGGTTTGTAGCAAACTAGAAGATTTGACTTTCGTAAGAAATATATTTTTTTTTTTATCTAAATGGGTGTAGTTTAATTGGTTAACTTTCGTCTCCTACACCTAACTAGTTACCTCCCACTTCACGAAATGAGAGGTTGTGAGTTCGAGTTCCTATAGTCTAACTTTGGTGTGCTTTAGAGATAATGGAATCATTCATGGAGATTTTACGTTAGGTATACCATGGTTTCCCCCTCCTATGTATATATACATTTTCTATTTTTCTCCATGTCCTAGGCAGTGGAAACAGAAGGAGAGTAGGATATTAAAAAATCTTTAATTTAGCAAGGAACTTTTTTACTAATATAAAATTTTCAATTGATTTATCTTTATACTCTAAAACGAGACTTTGGAGGAGGGGTGAAGGGGGTGAAAATGAGGGTAACATTCGTTTACCTCCATTGTTAATGAAGGAAACGGACAAGAAAATATCAAGTTTTCTTTCCTCAACATAAAGCTTAAAACTCCTTCACTGGAAGAGGTAATTACTTTCATCTCCCTTAAGATTAGTTTTTTATTTTCCTTTTATACATTTTCCATTATAATTTCCAAAAAGATAAAAGAAAAACCCATATTTAAAAGAAACCTCTCTTCAAGAGAAATCCCTGTAAAATTTACCTCTCATCTAAATACAATCTTAAATTAAACAAACAAATTGATTATTAAAAATACTGTTGTAAAAGAGCCATCGGGACTCTAGAAAGTATTTATACAAATTATTTTTATGTATTAGTCGTGGTATATGCTCTGCATCTTCTTGTTAATTTATTTAATAAATAAAGTAGTTAATGAATGGAATAAATATATAATTTGAAGTTCCATCATATTTTAATTAATAAAAAACTAATATCAACATGAAATCCATAATATATCAAATCGACAATAAAAGTAACCAATTTTAAATTTGAAAAAGTGTTATATATATATATAATTTATCAATTTTCATGAATTTTACATATACTTTTAATTATTAATATAATAAAGATGTGATAATTTAATCAACTCACCAAATTTATATGAAAAATTTCAACAAACTTTATTTTTTACATGACCTGAGATCTTATTTTTTATGAATTTCTATCTTTTGAGACATCATTTCATATTTTACATATATTTTTTAATTATTTACTTAACAAAGATATGACAAATAATTCAACTCTATCATGTCTGGTCTTAAAATCTCTCTCACTTTGAATCAAAAGGTCTGGTAATCCCTTTGTAGAAGCAACAACCTTCCATTTATAAGCTTTGAATGAAGAGAAAGCTTTAAAAAACCTAAATAGAACTTGTAATTTTTGGTAAGAAATGCATTTTTAGTTGACCTTAAAATGATAAATTAAAGACTGTGAAATTTAAAAGAAAATAATTTTAATAAACTTCAAATTACCTTACAAGAACATCCAATCATGTTGAAATGTACATTGAATCATTCCAAAAAGTGTCAACGTATCAACATCTCGTTAAATTACTTTATACATTGTTGTTCCATTAATCATCTTAAAGCAAATTCATCATCTCGTATTTTAAAAGTTTTATCTCTCTTTTTTTTAATTTACGTGGAAAATCGCAGGATATTCAATGTAAATAATAAAAAAAATTTATCTCTTAGAGCCCCCTAATAATTTCTTTGAGAAAGTCATCACTATCTCACATTTCTATACATATGACAAAAGCACAATAAATCAATTCAATTCATCAAATTTTATGACAAATCTCTATTTTTTAGCCAATTTGCAAGATTTTTTTTTCTATTTTAAGTCTATAAAATATTTGAATTATAAATTAAATAAATGATTAAGATTTATTTGATGTCATCTAAAACTATCTCTTTTTATATCAACCTAGTTATATTATGTGCTTAGCACATAGCAAAGGGTGAAATATTGATTTATTATGTAACTAAAACCAATTAATTAATAACATCATCTATTTAAAAGTCTAATTGCATATTAACAAAATTATAATTTTTAATATCAATGTGAAGTATATTAATATTAAATAAAAAATTACTTGTGAAAAAGTAAAACTAAAAATAAATAATTTTCCAATTTAAAAAAGAGTGACATAAGTAAAAAACCAAATATGCAAGTTTATATATATATATATTAAGTCTGCAACATTAGATAACACAACAACAATTTTTTCCCTTTCTAGCTTCCTTTTCCGTTGCCCAAGTATTTGATTTTCTGAAATTTTAGCTCCAATAGAAATCGTTGTATGAAAGGATTCTATATATAATTTTTGCATATAAATTCAATAAATATTTGAAAAAAATTGAATGGGCTTTTACTGTTGATTCTAACTGGTTTGCTGAAGTTGATGCATGAATAGTACCTTAAAGCACAAGCACTATCTAAAATGGTGTTCTATGGCTCTCTTTTTTTTTTTCTTTCTATTTTTTCTCATGGCTTGTGTCTTTTTTGCTTGTATGTAGAGATTATAAAGCAAAGGCAAATGTTAAAAGAGCTATCACGAGTTTACTGGGCCTCAAAAATATCCAACTGTGATCGACAAAAGGGGTTAAGGTTTCTAAACTACGCTTTAAGGTCTGCTAACCTATTCCATCAATAATTTGGAAGTAAATTGCACCTTAGCCGTCTAAATGGGAGGGAAAATAGGTACTCATAGATGATAATTGTTGGGTCTGGACTTCCCGTTCAAAAGATTAGCATGATAGGTGGAATTCCTCAATCTCATATAACTCCATTTTTTCTCTCTCATTGATCTGGGACTCATTTGTATCCAATCAACAATTCTCCCTCGAACGAGGTTCTTCGGCAGATAAACATTGTCGGCATCTCGTCCGGCTAGGAGATCCATCGAAGGTATGGGTCCTTACTTTGATACCACTTGTTAGGATTGTGTATTGAACTCAAAAGACTAGCATAATATGTGGAATGACTCAATCCCTCAACAATAATTGCTATTGTAAGAAAAAATTATAAGTCCTTAGATGCTTAAAATGGTATTTAATGCAAATGGTGGACTTTGATTTGGTACTACTGACTTTTGTTGTCAAAGCAGGGCCAAGAAGTGGTCCAATTGGTCCCTTGGAGGCTCCTTGTGCAGAACAATCCATTGATTAGGCTAAAAAACACTAAGATAATGATGACAGTAATGATAATGATGATGATAACAATGATAATTAATTACACTACTGTGTGTTATAATAGGGCCTTTAAGAATACAATAAGACTTTTAGGTAGGAACCTTAATGGTGCATAGTGGGACTAAGAAAATCAAAATAAGAGAGAGAAGAATAGAGAAGAAAATAGAAGTGAGAAAAAAAGTTCTTATGAGACTAACCGTCTAAGAAAAGTATATAATAGTTTAACAATCAGTGGGCAACTATTGCAGAAGACTCAGATAAAAAATAAAGAAAGAAAGAATTAATAGAGAAGAGAAAAGGCAAAAAAGAAGAAGAGAATCAAAGAAATAACAATAAGAAAGCATATTAGGGAGATATGGAGAGCTTGACATACTTTCTACTGCAAAGCAGAAAGATGAGAAGGGAGAAATGGGTAAATAAAAGAAGAGAAGAGAAGAGAAATAAATGAGAAAATACAAAAGAATAGAAGAAAATCTAACATAGGGAGAGGCATAGAGCTTTCATTTTTTTTTAGGTCCGAAGGTTTCCAAGCATTGCATCTGACTAGTCTCTCAGGGTATGTGAAAACTCTATCTGTACACACCGGATAATGTGAAATGGTGATGGAGGAAAAAAAGAAGACTAAAAAAGATAGAAATGTTAAAAAAAGAAATGCATGCAATTGAAGGACTGACAGGAAAGAGAGTTTTTTGCTAAGGAGGGTTTTGTTCATAGTTAGTAGGCAAATCAATTACGATTTAAAATTGGATTAATTTGGCTAAGCAAATACTAATAATTTTAGAAGCTTTTAGAGTCAAGGGTTGTTAGTCATCCTTTAATTTTGCAAGATTTGCTGACTTAAAAGTTATCAACTTTGCATGTAGGAATGTAGACAAATAGTCTGAAATATTTTGTTGTTATAGTCCCATTTCATCCAATCAAAAAGTTTTATTTGTAATAGCACTTGGAGGACTGTTGCCTTTCATTCAATAAACTTCCTTTCCATATTTTAGCGAGTGGGATACCATAGGATTGTTTGGAAAAGAAAAAAAAAGTTGGACAAATCTAGAGATTTGAAATGGAAATGAGAGGGCTCCGTTTAGTAGAACTACCCTTTTAGGCCATTTTAGGGATGCCCATTTTCACACGGACAAAATTTGTTAGGAGACACGGGATGAAGTGAAATTCCAATTTTATCCTACAGGTGTACCGATAACACATCACTATGTATGTGTATAGCGTATTTCGGTACACCGATGCTTGATGAGCGGTACATCGGTAAGATAAAATGGGAATTTTACTTTATCCCATGTCTCCTAATCGATTTTATCGGTGTTAGGATGACTGACCCCATTTTAGCCATCTTCCCTCCAAAATTAGGTTCAAGCCTACTTGACATGTTATCTAACTTCTATCTAGGCCCATCCACAGGATAGGTTCAGCCTGGACTTTATTTATTGAAAAAAGTCTGAGCCCGTTTATATCTTTAAAAGTTTGAGTCCATCAAAAATCTATCAGGCTTTTCTAATTGAAGTCAGAGTTCACCGTTTAAAATTCGTTTATTTTGCACCTAGTACTATTTTTATTTTTTGTTTTGTAACTTGAAAATTTTACTGTACAAATTAAAGATATATTTAAAGAGTTGCTACCAATTAAAAATTTATTCTAAAACTCAATTTCTAGCCACTTGATCTCGATAATCAAAGTTGACAAATGTCTTTACAAAGATTTTAACACTTGATGACTTTGAGTCTGTCAATTTTTACTATCAAGATCAAAAACTCAGAAAGAAATACAATTAAATTTTCAATTTTAAAATAAAAACAATACCATATATGACTTTGTGATATATGTATATAACATATAAATAAATGGGTCTAAAAGCCCGAGCCTGACTCATCAGACAAAAATCTTGTTCAAACCCATTTATTTAAGTTGAAGTTGGGCCAAACTTAAGGTGGATTCGGACAAATGAACACCGCTACCTCTATCTCACTTTATTGGCATTACGAGTTCCAAATAGTGATGTTTACCTAATTGAGCATAAATTTTCAGCCAATTTATGATTAGGCGGGACTTGGACAATCTTTCAAAGCCCAATATTGTTCAGGTTGAGCTTGATCTTATCAAGGTGGGCCTAAGAGCTCAATCTTGACCCAATTATGTAGACTCTTTAAAAATAATATATTGTATATCTATTAGAGAAATGACATTTCACGTTATGATATTTATTTTATTAAATATTGAGAGAATTATAAAAATCCAATTAAGTAAATTGAAAGCTCACTAAATTTTCTACATATGAGTCAAATTTCATTGATTCACATGAAAGCCATTTGATTTTAACAGTTAAAGCCACCACACGGCCTTCTTTCTCCAATAACATCCAATAGGTTGACCACTCAAATCATGTTTTTTCTATTTGATTTTTGAGATAAGATTTAGTTCTTTCAATTTATATTGTTGAATTTCCAATATTTCACCAAAAAATTAAACAAATAAGAAAAGTCATACTTAATTTGAACTCATTTCCTATTATACTCCCTCTGTCCCAATTTAATTGTCTTATATGGACTTTAGAATTATCCTAAAATAGTTATCCTATTTAGCATAAAATATGTTGAAAATGAATGAAATCACATTGAGTGCTAGCCTTATATAAAGAGTTCCTTAAAAAATATAAAATTTTAAATGAGACAACTAAAATGGGACGGAGAGAGTACAATTTATTCAATGTTTGTTTTGATAATTTTATAGTTAAATAATAACTAAAACTCATACTTCATATAAAATTCAATTTACTTTAGATTTTATTCTCTTAACCAAAAAACCTTCATACACAGACACTTAGTTTTAAAGCTCATATTCCAGATCGGGCTTTCAACCAGGCTTGGCATAGCTTGAGCCCGGCCAAGCCCGCCCCATTTCTCATCCCTACTTTGGCCCAAAACAAGGGCACGATGTATTCGAAATTCCATTCTCTTTATTGTTCAAGGTCCAGCTTGAGAATCATGAGCTCTTGCCTGAGCTTCGAGCCCATTCCACCCTTAAATCCCACATTAAATTCACTTTTTCTTACAATGACCCAGGTCAAAATGTTGCACACTAAAATGGGTCATTTAGCATTTTCACTAAATTAGCCTCACACTAGGAACTTTATCAAGTCCATACCTAGAAAATCATCTCAAGAGATCAGAATAGGAGCATTATAAAAAAAAATTACTTGGGCATGTGAATCAATTTAAAGTTGATATCATTATTGGAATAAATATCTATCTAAAATTGACTCTGATAATTGATACTTAAGCTTTTAAAAATCATGATTTTTCAAATCCAATGAACTCATTTTTTTTATGGGTAGCGATCCTCCCACGGGCTTTTGTGTAATGAGACATAGGATTTAGGGTATTGACGATTTTTACCCTTCTACTGCCGTACGACTACTGCCGTACGAAAGCATTTAAAAAATATTTAGTGATTCGATTTCAGTGATCCGAATTGCTGTTCTATATGAAAAAACAGTCTCACTTAGATAAAATTCAGTGAGCCGGTCAGTGATCCGATTTGCTTTTCTGTATGAAAAAATAGTCTCACTTAGATAAATTTCAGTGAGCTGGTGAGTGATCCGGCGAGCCGGTCAGTGAGCCGATTTATGCTGTAGTAGAACGGTTAGTGATCTGGTCAGTGATCCAGCCAGTGATATGACGAACTGATTCGAAGGGCAAAATGGGTAATATAGTAAAATTCATTTCGGGTTATACAAAATACCCATTGTAGGATAGTTACCCTTTTTTTCTTTTAATAAGTATCATCATCTTAAAAATACTTTTGAAATCTATTATTTCCATGTATTGGACTCAACCTCTATTGCCCGCAGAGGGTCCAAACTCCAGAGGAATTATCCCATGATGACGCCCAAGCAAAATCGATTTTTGATGTTAATCCTCATTGAAAATAATTATCAATTTTTCGCATTCAACTCCGTAGATAAATCTTGTGGTCCAATTTCAAAAGAAAATTGTTTCCTCTGAAAATTAATGACAGAGATTTCCAAATTCTCGACAATATTCAACCAGGATTATTGCACTTGGAAATTAACTACATAGATTCTCAAAGACAATATAATCTCCATAATCTTCATTAAAAATGTTATGCTAATATTCTATTATATGATGTCTTTTTCATTGGTGGGTATGGGAAAGCAATGTCCCTATCATCGTAATATAATTTTGCTTCAACTTTCTCACTTGATTAATCATATATTAATCTTGATCATATTGGCACTTTATAATTCTGGGGATATAGATTAAATACAAATACAAATACAAATTATATAGAAATTGTATTTGTATTTGATTAGTAGGAAGTATACGCTACGCAAATGAAATTATATAGAAATTTATTAGGGTTCATACAATTTCAAAAATATTTGAATTTTACTAAAACAAAAATCAAATACATATACAAATTTGATCGAAATAAATTTCAAATTTTATTTTATTCATAATTAAACGTTAAAACATAAAACTCAATGACATGTTAGGGAGATTACTACATTTCAAGAAATAGGATGGAGATCTTTCTCTCTCTCTCTTTCTTGTTATTCAGTAATACTAGTTCTATCACACCACACTGACAGTAACGACGAATAATTTAAATATCATGAATATATAAGTTATTTATAAATTATAAATATATAAAAAAGAAGAAGCTGAGAACAAGTCGAAGTTAAAACTTATTATCTCCGATCATCATCATCATCTCCGATCATCATCTCATCTCTGATCTCTGTTGATACTGAGAATTGGGTGGACAATCAAGTTTTGGCTTGGTTGTAAGAAAGGTGAAGTACACAGGAAAGCAAAGCATTTATGGTAGGCACCAAACTCTTCTCAATACATTAATTAAGAGTTAAGAAGGCAACGCAGAAGAAGTCATGGTTTCTCTGTCTCTCATTTAATGCCTTCCACCATTTTCCAGCAAACTCATTTAATTCCCGCAAGCCATGGCGATGGCGATGGCCATTAAAAAAATCTGACCCACCGGCAACACCCGGTATTCCCTCGCCAATGACCGGCTGCACTCGGTCACTTCAACCTCTCCGGCGAAAGCAGCGCCTCAGGATCCCCGCACCTCATCCGGCTAGTCACAAACCAAGGGCTGGTCAGCGACTTGCTGCGGCGGGAGGTGGATCTCAGCCTCGACTCGGACAGCGGAAAGAAGGGACGGCTCCGTCTGAAGAAGGGAGACTTGCCGGCGGACCTGTAGGATCCTCGGAAGGAGAACACCCTGGCCTTGAATGGCGAAGGCCGCTTGCTCCAGAGGTTCCCCCGCCTGTATCTCCAGGGCGAAGTCGTTGCCGCCTCCAGCACCAGCCGATCCGTAGCTAGGCTTCGCTCGAATCCGAACGAATAGGATCGCTTCAACAGCATGTCTCGCCGACCTTCCTCGATCGGCGACGGGTCCACGGTCAGGATCTCAGGCGGATGAGAGTCCGGAGGGTCCAGGAGGAGGAGGGCGGCTCCGTCGTCGACGAAGCTTGGACGGATTCTGGCGGCCATGAGGGGGACGAACGGGGGCGAATGGATACTGGTCTGCAAGAAGATGGCAGCACGGCAGAGGGGACAGTTGGCGTGTGATCGCAGCCAGATATCGATACAGTCAACGTGGAAAGCATGAGAGCAGGCCGGCAGCGTCCGGACGCACTCGTTCTCCTCGAACTCCAGCAGGCACACAGCGCACTCGCAGCGGAGCCTGCTGCCTGCCGCAGCCGCAGCCGCCTTCTTGCTGTAGATGGAGAGAGGGATGGTCTTGATGGCCGTCTCATCCAGACCGTACGGAGATAAGAACTGGAACGCGTCTTCGGCGTCGTCTTCCCCTCCATGATGATGATGAAGATGCGACTCCAGGTCAGACGCGTATGAAACACGCCGCCTGCGGAGACGACGGAGGCAGCGGGATATGAGACGGAAGTAGACGACGATGAGAAACGCAGTGCCCACAACCACCACCATTGCAATCAGTGGCGGGCTGAAGTCAACTGCCACGGCTGGCGATCCTCCAGTGGAGGCAGCCGGGGCAGCGCGCCATTCGATTTCGTACTCAGGCGGGCTGGCGAGTGGCGTCATGATCCGTCGTCAAGATTGGAGTCTCCAATTTATTTATTTATATTAGGGTGGACGTCCCGGCTTGGCTCTGCTCTGCGCTGCTCTGCCCTCGATTCTGTTATACTCTGCTTCTGAGAAAAGTGGGGCTGAGTCTCTAAGGCTGTCTCGGTCGGTGTCTTAATCATAGTTGCTCGTGGTTTATTTGATCTGGTTATTGGTCACGTCAGACGTGCAGAAAAAATTACGGGTTCTTGATCGGGAAATGTCTGGGGACACCGGTGAATTTTTAATATCTTAACTTTTTCTGCTTTTAAATTCAATGAGGCTAGATTAACATTCTTGGAGGGCCAGTGATCCTGAATTTTGTGTAACGAGATATGGAATTTAGGGTATTAGGTATTTTATTGTACGAAAATATTTAAAAAAATTGAGTGATCTGATTTATTGTTCAATATGAAAAAAATAGTCTCAGTTAGATAAATTTTAATGAGCTGGTCAGTGATCCAGCGAACTGGCCAGTGAGCCAATTTACAGCATAAGGGAAGGGTCAGTGATCTGGTGAGTCGATTTATACTGCAATGGAGGGTCAGTGATCTGCTGAGCCGGTCGGTAAGTCGATTTATACTACAATAGAAGGGTAAAATGGACAATACTCCAAATTCCGTGTTTGGTTACATAAAACACATATGTGAAAATCGCTACTCTTTATTATAATTGGAGTGAGATGAGAAGAGGATTGAATGAATATTGTAATTTAAAAAGCTTATTTTATTCAATTACGAGTAGGTCAGAGAAAATTAATTGTTGGTAATAATTAAATTTTAAAGGTTTAAAATTGTGTAACTAAAATAATTGGATGAGGTTTAAATTTTATTTGCCTTACTTTATTTATTACTTTCTATATATTCAACTAAGAATGTGCCTACCTTTAGAAATTTTGATAGTGGGCCTCCCTAAAATGGGTTATTTTTATTTTTTAGAGAATATTTATTAAAATAAAATAAATATTCACATCAATTGTAATTCTATAATATACATCATTATTATCATATTTGGCATTTAACTATGGAATATCTCAAAGCCAAAAATTGGAATGAAAGTGATTTTTAGCCGTCTAATAAAAATACATATAAAGTAATAATCATCTTAGCTTTGATTTTAATGATATAACTTAATGGTTAAAAATGCCCTTTAATTTTAAATTTTGATTTTATAATACTCTATAATGTACATTCATTATAATACTCTATAAATGTACTTTCATTTTGATAATATATTGTATATCTTAGGCTATTGGACTTAATTATATTGCATTTAAGATTATGACTTTTTAAGCTAAAAATTTAAGATCAAAAGGTAATTTATAATCATTCATTTTAAATATAATATGACTTTTTTATTCTTTGCTTTTGATTGTAATATGATTTTTATATTTTTTATGTTTCATTTTTAATGTAGCAATATATTATATCAATATAACATTATCCTAAGATTACTGTTTAAAATAGTTTGACATTAAGGATTGAATCTAATAAAATACAGTTAGATATAGGAAATAATTTAATTAACGATTCGATTTTCAAAAAATTAGTTATACAAATGAAGTTGTATCATTTAATATAGCACTTATTCACACTTCTCAATTAAATATTTTAAATTTAATTTTTTAGATAAATCTAGATAATAAATAATAGTAACCTTTTGTTAATTTAGAAATAGTAATTGAAAGTTAATATTAAATTGTTGAGAAGCAATTCACAACGTATTTTCGGGGCTAACGGGACTCTCAGTTGACCTCGTTTAAAGAATTGACTTGCTAGAGCCGTTTCTAAACTTGGAACAAACGCGGACAAGGCGGTTGTTAACTTGGAGTGTCGGTTAAGGAAGCTTCGCTTGCCGACTCCTTCTTCTCTCAGATTTCCCTTCCATCTACCATAAAAACCATGCTAGACTCAGGATTCCATCATCTAAATCGCTCGTCTATTTGGAGTTTCTTTCAACTTCTCAAAGCATCAATCAAACCAGAGAGAGAGAGAGAGAGATGGTTTCGGACGGGAACTGGAACGGATTGAAGGAAGGAACAAGTTTCCATGCAGAAGAGAAGCAAGTAGAACTCTGCACCAATGGCTGTGGCTTCTTCGGCTCGGCTGCAAATAGGAACCTCTGTTCCAAGTGCTACAGTGACTTGCTCATCAGTGAGGAGCAGGAACCTTTCTCAAAGCTGCTCTCAACAAATCTCTTCAGTCTTTACCTCCTCCTCCTTCAGAACAAGAAAAACAACCCATCTCGTCACCAGCACTGTCATCTCTATCATCTTCATTCGGCATCGGCATCTTTGGGGGTGGAAGAAGAGTCATCTCAGAGAAGAGGGAAGAAGGGAAAGGGGAAACCGGTGCATGAGCGTAAACTGCAAGAAGAAGGTGGGGCTGACGGGGTTCAAGTGCCGATGCGGGTACACCTATTGCTCGGTGCACCGCTACCCAGAGGAGCACCTCTGCACTTTCGACTTCAAGTCCTCTGCTCGCGACGCCATCGCTCGAGCCAATCCGATCGTCAAGGCCGACAAAGTCCAGAGGATTTGACCGCCAAAGAGGAAATGTTTGACGTCGGTGTCCCTTCATTTTTCTATCACTAGGGTTTGATTTTTTATTTTTAATTAACTGAGTCATGTGGGTTAAGAAGAAAAGCTGAGTGGGGTTTCGGGTTTTCTTTTCAAAAATGGTGCGGGTTGTATTGAATGGAATGGAATGTGTTGGGTTCAGTTTCTTTAGAGAATTACCACTAGAATAGATCTTAGAACTTCAATTCATTCTTCTTGCTCAAAACAATGTAATGAGATGACCACTGTGTCATGTTAACCAAACTCTAGATCAATTAGTGGGCCATATGGTAGACCTGGCAATGGACTGAGTCGGATCGGATCTTATTTAGATTATTGATACACTCGCGGCTCAAGTGCCACCGTCACTTTCTTTTTTCTTTTTCTTTTCTGTTTTTCAATTTTCTTTTCGTCTAATTGGTTCCTATTTCTTCTTCTCTTTTATTTTTTTATTTTATTTTCTTCCTATTTCTCTTTTTTATTTGGTCTTCCACTTCATCTATTTTTCATTAGTTTGCTTTCATTTTTTTGTGTTTCTTTAGGCTTTTTTTTTTTATTGGTTTTTGCTCTTAGTTTAATTTATATCTTTTCTTTTCTCTCTAGTCTCTTTTGTTGTTTTTTATGTTTTTTTCAACTTTTTCTTTTGTTTTCTCTCTCGTTTTGGTTTTCTCCTCAACAGTTGGGCTTTCTTTCAGGCTCGAGCTTACAGTCAGGCTTATCGGGTTTGAGCATAACTTTCAAACCCAAGTCAGGCTTGGGCTTCTCTTGCATTAATCGGGCTCAAGCTCGGCGTATTACAAGACTGGCCCGAGTGTGGCCCATTGCTATCCCTAAATGTAAGTACTGCCCTTGCCAATATTGGATTTCCTGAAATAATGTCCATATTGGGATCTCATAGCCGTGGCACAAATCTCAGCTAGGGCCTACATAGGGCAATCGGTCCATGGAAAGAATTTGTCAAATCAAAGTCTAACTTAGATTGATGGAGTAAATGACTAGATGATGATGATGATTACAAATCTCAGCCAACAGATTCTTTTTTTTTTTTTTTGACCAAATCAGCTGATTTTTTACAAATTTTAAAATTTTCGGCTAATATTCAGACCAAAAAATTCAGTAATATTTCAAATTTCACTTAAATTTTGTAACTGAGGTCATGGGTGATGCTAGGATATTTAAAAACTTGAGCATAATTGTCAAGATCAGAAGGTTGGACGGCAACAAATTGTTAAAAAAAAAAAAGAAGTTTATAAAGCTCAACTTGAAAAATCATTCCTAGTTTTATAGACTAAAATGTTCTAGCCGTCAATTACACTATTTTTCTCCAAAATTAATAATGTAAGGCTTTGCAGCACGGAGACAGTAGTATCCAACACCATGTGTGCTTGCAAGATAACCATGTTTGCAACACCACGAATACACAATTTATCATTATACATTAGTCATATCAAAGTTACATCAACAATTAGACTTCTTTTTTTTTTTTTTTAAAAAAAAAGAGAGGAAGGATGGCAAATGATGATAATAATAATAAATAAAGGAAACAGGTTTTTTTTTTTTTCTAGACGAGGAAAAAATGGATCAGATGACAGGTATACAAACTCATCTTCATAGAGCAGATTGCAAACACAATGAACCTGTTCGTTCTCCGATAAATAGGATGTGGGATAGCAACCTAGATGCCCTTCAATTACCTCATGAGTCATGAGCCATGCCATGCCTGCTTTCCACCTCTTGGAACTTGGGATCTAAAAGAAATTTTCCCCTCCTAAAGTGCTATTCTCAATTGCCGCAATTCACCATGGAAAGTAGGACTAGAGTTCAGTGTCCGGCGGGCAAGACTCCGTATATCTTCTCTAGAACAATCCTTAGAAATGCGAACCAGCTCCCACAAGGCACCTCCACTTACCATGTCCTTGGCATTGACTTCTGTGATTGTAAGTTCAGTTTGTCACAATAATAGAAGTTGCACGGGATGTACAATAATAGTGAAGGAAAAAAAATCCTACTAACCATGCTGTGCTAAATGACAGAGAGCAAGCTCAATATGGCGTCTGATGGGTGGAGCTTCATTGTTGGCATTTTGTACAATCCAAGGCAATGCTCCATCATCGATAAGGACAGACCTCCCAGTCTTCGTACCTGCAGCGTAGGGAAGAAACATCATTTATCTGTACAACTAGTCCAGTTCTATTATGCAAACACTGTCATCCCAAGACTGGAGACCAATAGAATTTGAAGAAACTTGCTCTCCCAGTATTAGATGGAGTTGGGCATACATACAGGGTGGTGCCAGGATGATGAAGGTATACCAAGATGGCAGGGGACCAGCCAATATGTAAGCATTTCAGGTTCTAGTGGTTTTCATCTCCATAAAGCAACAATTCTCCATGCAAAACAACCTTTGCACTAAATTCTATTCATTAAAACAACATCACTTATTTATGCATCTCACAGATTCAACATTCACAGGTGGTGTGAAGTACCTAAGGGTGGAGCTACTTGTGGTGATAGATCTATTAGAATGATCTATATTTAGATGTGGTCTAGCAAGAACCACTGAATCAATGAAACCATATTCTTTGTGTTCCAAAAAGTTGATCTTTTAGATAATTTTTCAAACCCTAAACTTGTGTGATAAATAGTTGATTGATCCAATCAATATATCTTTTTGTGGGTCCATATTCAAGCATAAACCTTCCTAACGAGCATATCACCACAAAAGCTGGTTGTTCTTCAACTTATGGAGTATTTTGTTGCTATCAGTTTTGAGTAACTAAAATTGTCCCATAAGTAGTTTATACATTCGACACACCACGTATATGTTGAAGTAGGTGCCTAACATTTAATTAATATCAAGTTGTAGTTTAATTGACACATATATCAAAATGTAATCTTAATATTGAAAAGAATGTCTAAGGAATGGAAGAAAGTACAGTTTCCATTTACAAAATTGACATTCAAAATTGTGCCAACAATTGAGTTATTATGCTTATGAGTCTATACTACACAACTTTGGGAAAGAATAATAAAACAAAAATGCATGACAATAATAAAGTATTCTAAGAACCAATTTTGGTTTATGCTAAGTTGGGTCCATAACAAAACCCATTTTTGCTTTGATAAAAACTTTTGTTCTTCTTGTGTTTCGAAATAACTTATGAAGACGTTCAGGGAGCAAAGATGAAATTTACAGACTTTATCAATTTAGAAAAGGCCTGTGATAGAGATCTAAGGAAATTAATTTGGCATACATTGCACAAAAAAGCATCCAAAATAAATATGAACAAGATATGTATTCATAGGCAACAAGAGTAATAATGGTATGTGGATAATTCAAGGAATTTCTGATGAGAGTGGTGACTCCAGCACAGGTATACTTTGAGCACACCAAGTGAGGAGACACATTTTTAATCATGCATGAGATATTGCCCAGATATTATGCAGATTTAGGTTTTTTTTTTTTTTAAATCCAACTCAAAAACTTCTATAAAGCAACAATAGTTGTGAAATATCTTTTATCTTAAAAGAAATATCATGAAATAATTTGTGATCCAAAAGATCTTTCCATGTTTCATAATGGAAATCCAAAAATAACACAGAATGCATGTTGAATTAAATGGAATTGGAAATAAAAATTATAGAATAAGAACCGAAAGGATACCTTGACTTGATGCTCTAGATTCACATTTTGCAAAGTTCGCAATGCCACGTGCAACTTGAGCAAGAACATCTGGATGCCCACATCTAACCATTCCAAGTAATGCCTTTATTCCACCTTCACCCCTTATCTTTCTTTGTAGCTTATCTAAATAAAGAAACATAAAAATACGATTGAAGTTGCCTGATGAAGGCAGATTTCAAAAAAAAAAAAATGCTGAAAATCGTATGCTAAAATGGCCTATGCAGTGCAAGAAATAAGAATATGTTAGTGTCAGATTCTTGTTAATCTCCCTTCCATCAGATTGCATCACCAATGGATCATCAAATTGAATATGTGCAAACTCAAGTGGGACCCATTTGAGGTTTTTTTTTTTGTGGGGTGTGGGTGGGGGGTGGGGGGTGGTTGGTTGAGATATATTTAGATTATTGTCTTTACTAAGTTTAGGGCTTTCCTTATTTGTATTTATTTTACCTTCTATATTTGTATTTTGTTTTCTCTATAATATAATATATAGTCTCTCCTTGATTAAGGAAGATACACCATATTCTCAGTATCTTATTCTACAGTGCCTCCATAGGAAACCTTATTGAAATTTTGACAAAACTTAAAAACAATCATATGATCTCTATGCATTTAACATCCTGCTTAATAAGAAAAGTTTGGGAAAGAAACAAAACATTTACCATTTCCACATAGGTTAGCGATGGCTCCAGCAACCATTCGAAGAGTTTGAGGATCCTTAGCATCAGCTGCCGCAATTGACAATAAACTAATGCCACCTTGAGTCATGATAAGCTCCTGATTGGTTTCTGCAAGATAGAATTAGTGGTATATGAATCAGAATCCAAACAAAAATGGACGAAATGTACCCACAAGTGAGGACCTGTTATGCATATAAAAACTCATATAATTTTTTTTTTTAAGACCAAGGTGTTCAGGCCTTTTAGAGCACCTGACTAATCCTTGGGGCATGTAAAAACTCATGTAATTTATAATATAAGCTCTGCAACAGCTAATTGCTAAAACAATTTACCATTCATTGCAAGGTTGGCTATTGCACCAGCAGCTATTCTACAAATTGTCTCATCCTCTGAACTTTTAAGAAGCATCAGCAAAGATGAAAGACCACCAGCTTCTACAATCTTTTCCTGATTTGCTTCTGCACATGAAAGTACAGATTATTCCTGACATAAGATAGATAAAGATGAAACACACCAGCTTCTACAATCTTTTGCTGATTTATTTCTTCACTTACGGATCACAAAAGATAGATAAAAGATGAAAGAGCACAAGCTTCTACAATCAAAGGCAGAATCCCATCTACCACAAGCATCAACAATCAAAGGCCAGAATCCCATCTACCACAAGTTTCTACAGTCTTTTCCTGATTTACTTTTGCATAGATAGATAGGTAGTGCAGAAGCAAATCAGGAAAACATTGTAGACAGGCAGACAGAGATAAATACATTACTTAAAGACCACCAACTTCTACAATCTTTTCCTGATTTTTTTTTTAACATGGGTATCCCCACCCCACATTGGAGATGAGACTAATCCCACGAGCATGTGTAAATCTCCCAATCCACATACACTGGTTAAGTTGATGAGGAGAAACCTCAATGGGAGTGGCCCAAAGGGATTTGAGCGTGAATCGAATTCAAGACCTCCCTCATGAGGGGAGTTTCTTGACCGTCAGACCAACCTCCTCTCAGTTACTATTTGAGCTTCTACAATCTTCTTGACTCTGAATCTTTTCCTGATTTGCTTCTGCACTATCTATTTATCTACCTATCCATCCATCTATCTATCTATCTATGCAGATATCTAGATACCCATATAGATCTAGATATCTGTGGGACAAAGAAAAATCCGAATGGTCTCCATGACTCAAGCTTAACATGGGGTTTGAGGTTAATTGTCATCATTGACACAGCAAAGCTTTGTTGGGGCACTAATAGAGTGGCATATCCTTCATATAGTTTCTCTCAATTTCTGAACTTTCTGCATCCAGTTTATTACTTTTATATTGTTTTTAGGATGATACATGCTGTGTATTACTTAATCTTTCATTTTTGTCACAACAGGGTGGTCAAAGTCTCGAGTTAAAATATCATCGTGAGCAGAGAAGGGTGACTAACACCTCATCATGCTGTGACCAAGTCCAAATTTGGAATCCTTAGTTCAAGTAGACTTAAGAAGTCCATAACATCTATCATATACACTTTATAGCACTTTATATGGTGGATGGGATATTAGCAATTTTGGATAGAAACACACAATTGCTCATATTCCCAGTGATAGAAGAGCTCAAATAGATATTTTTTTTAGTGGTAACAAGAGAAATTATATTAATAGAGAGATGAAAAATTACAAATACATCATAGGAAAAGAGGGTCTAGAAGGACTAGATCGAAAGAAGAATACACATGATAAAAGCATGAAAACAAAACAGCCAAAAATCAAATACAATCAGCTTTGTGTTTTCCTGCTTGAACCCCTCCTATCTCAAATATAGAAAACTCCTGACATTGGGATTTCAACACCATTCTCAGTGAAGAATCCGGCCACATCATTAGTTGTATGAGTGACTTGGACGAAGTGAAAAACGAGTCCCGAAGCGAGGCTAATCTCCTAACCATGGTAATCAGTCTCTAGGGAGGATGCTTCAATCCCTTAACCCATTTGATTGCATTTGCGAATTCCCTTCTATCACCAATTTACCATGCCCATCCATATGGTCAAAGCTCTCCTAATACTGAGGAGTTCCGCCTCATTCGAATCCCTAATCCCCACCGACTCTGTGAATACTAAGAACACCTCCTATCTCTGTTGGGCCCAGTTTTCCCCTAGAAGCTCCATCCACGTTGAATTTTAGGACACCTTGTTGAGGACGAGACCAGGTAACTAAGGTTTTCAGCTTTCTAAGAGCTCAATTAGATTGAGGAAGAACAACATAAAAAAAGCCAAAGAGAATATATATACAATTTGAGAATGCAGAAAGGTGTCCTATATTTCAGCTTTCTAAGTGTACAGTTGTGAAATATATATACAATTAGAAATGGACAGCATAAGAGAATGTGGTGTATTTTTTTTTGGAGAGGTAACAAAAGAATTTCATGACGGGAAAGAGTACAAGACAAAGAGAATGTAGTGCATAACATGGACCATATTTCATAAATCCATTCAATCGAGTTTAGAATACTAGATGCTACCTTCAGCAGCTAGGTTTGCCACACTTTCACAGCATGAATGCGAACCTCAGCATCTTCTGATTCAAGCAATGACAGGATTCTTTGCAACCCCACTGTCATTATAAGTGACATTCTTAGAAAAAGAAAAAAAAAAGATGAACAAAAAAAAATAGGTAAATGGAGAGATCAATAATTTCAAAGTCAGAGCTTTCATATTACCTTGTTCGAAGAGCTTGGCAACTGAAGACTTTTGTCCATTTCCTGAATCTTGTTTTGGATGCCTAACTTGGTTCATAAGAGAATCTAAACCACTCAAGACTTTTCCAGATGATCCTCTGCCCAAAGTCCTCCTTGTCTGGCAAAAGGTAGATTTGATACATTAAAATAGCAATCTTAGGTTATAAAGAAATTTTGCCTACAAAATATAATGG
The DNA here is from genome assembly GCA_022113865.1 of Chimonanthus praecox. NCBI lineage: Eukaryota > Viridiplantae > Streptophyta > Magnoliopsida > Laurales > Calycanthaceae > Chimonanthus > Chimonanthus praecox. Next base: position 49,212,827 of record CM039091.1, read on the forward strand.
GAAATGAGTAAAATAAGAAAGCCAAAAATCTATGGGCAAGACACCTTGTCAGATTCAAAGCCCAATTGCAATAACTGTGTTTTCAGGAGTGTTAGTTCTTCTTCAAGTTTTACTTTTTGATGGGCTTCATCTTCCAGTAACTTATGTAGCTTTAAAACCTCACCATTTCCAGCTGCCTAGACAACCAATGACCCAAAAGCTCATGTTATATACCATCACAAAGAAGCCTACAGATAAAAACTGTATGATGGAAAAGTAATTATATCCATTGATGGATTGTTAGTTAAACCTCTAATCTTCTCAACTCCTCCAATTCACATTTAAGATTGTTGACCTCATCTTCAGCAGTCTTTCTTAATTTTATTTCATTCTGAAGCAACTTGTCAAGCTCAGCAATTTCATCTGGGATGGACAACTCTGGCCCCTGTGAAATATTAATGACAATGCTGACATACAATTTTAAGGAAATATTATAAGATAAGACAAGGAAGAAAACAGTGTGAAACCAAGTAACTCAACAAATGAGGTAATTCCTAAATCAGGGATAGGTGGTTAAATTTACTATTTGAATATAATGCAAAATAAATGTTGAAAGGCCTCCTCTAACCCTTTTTTTTTTTGAGGTCTGGAGGTGTCCAGGCATTGCACCCGACTAGTCCTCTGGAGTGTGTGAAAACCCCCCTATCCGCACACACCGGGTAAATCGATGGGACCTTACTCTATACATATTCCCATGGGAAGTGACCCTTCATTGGGGCTCCCATGGTTTGAACCCAAGACCTCCCTCTAGATACCTTGCTCCCAAACCAATTGGGATAACCCTTGGGGTTGCCTCCTCTAACCTTTTGGAATGGAAAAATTGTTCGAAGCAGCAAGAAAGGTCTAGGGTGAAAGAGAGACCTGTCGTAGGAAATAAATCTTTCAACTAGATGATCAATGCAAAAACACTTTCCTAATGACAAATGAGTAAGTCTTCACTAGAAAGTGGATGATTTAGAATGGTCAGAATTGCCACTGTGGTGTATTTTCAGGGTCAATGGTGCTTTGCAGTTGTCATATGTAAAAAACAAGTTGTTTATCATTGTTTGAAGGAGAAATGGGAGCAACAGGATCATCAAGAATAATAGACAGAACCAAAGGACAATGATGATCTCTAGTACATGAAGTGCATGATTTTGGAAAATAAGAAGTGCGTTGAAAGAACAAAAATCCATGGAGACATACTTTTGACCTAAGACAAGATCAATGCATTTGTAAACTGAGTAGAAGAGTATCCAATAAACATGAATTTAATTAGATTGACTGGATAGTTTATTGCATGATGGTGACAGATTTTGGACAAAACAGACAGTCAAACCCTCTGAGAAGCAAGGAAGAAGGCGTGACGATATTAAGGTAATAGCTCAGCTGGAGAACTAAGAAACAATGATGCATGAAACAAAAGAATTACAGACTATCAACAATGAATCAATAAATAAAAAAATAACAGACTATCAACAATGATGCATGACGATCAAACAAGTTACAGAATCTCCATGTCATAGCATGAATATGGTAAGACATGTTACCCAAACATGGGATCCATCCACAAACATCATGACATTGCCAGATGGAGCTGCAGTATTTCTAACACCAAAAGCCTTGTATCCATCATTGCTTGCTGTCTCAACATTAGGATAACCCATTTGGTAAATCACTACAACACAGCTCTAAATTTTCTATTTAGCAATATACTTCACTAAATAAGGCAAACAGTTTATCAATTAAAACACCAATAATCATAAAACATAAATAAGATGAACAGAATAGTACATAAAAAAGCTAATGCTTCAACTAGCTTGGATATTTGAGAAAAAAATTATTATTCTACACAAAAAAGTAACTATAAACCTCTCTGCTGCACATCTTGTCGACGCACTCATTTTTGAGTTCTTCTCCGCCTCTCTCAACCTGCTTTTGCTGATTCATCATCCACTGTTCCTCAAGCTTCTTTATTGATTCCAGATAGTCTTTTTGGTACTTTAATCTTTCATTCTATAAAAATAAGCACTTCAATCTTTCATTCTACAGAAATAATTAATTCAATGATAATAAATACTGAAATCAAAATAACAAAAGATTTCAATACTCCAAAAATAGGAACAAAGTCAATCTAAAAGTCCAGAACCACTGTTCACTAAGTATGTTAAAAGAAGAATTAATCAAGTGAAATGCTACCTTTATTTGGTGACAATAATTCTATAATTTTATTCAATGGAAATATAGTGTACAAAGATATAAATATGTACAAATACAACCCTCCTCTTTTGGGCGACAGCACTATACCAGTCAAGCCTCCAGCCAAAACAAAGACATACACATGTTATCTCAAGAAGAATACGCATGCATGCACATAGATGCTGGTGCTAGTTTGTAGTCCCATGATCACAAGACCCATCCAAGTCTTTTTGTAGTGTTAGAAGTTAGAACCAATGGATTAGTAAAATCTCAGAAACCTTAACAAAGAGTGTAGTGGGTAGGGTGGTAGACGTGCTGGAAAGCAGAAACATTTATCGAGCCGAAGGGATCCAGGCTAAGCTATAAAAAAAGAGTGTATCAGGCAGTGGCTGTTATATAGGTCAGATACTAGTGTTTTTCCTGAATTTTTGTATTACAGCATGGACTTGTTCAAAATAGGACGATTGCAATGGAACAAAAGAAATTGACACTTCCTTTTTATGACCTTACATTTGATGGATAAAACTCTCTATAGGAACTTGTTCTTTGGCAAACGTCCATATGTGATCATCTCCTGAAGTGTATTCATTCACTTGGTATGTCAATGCCCCAAGAACTGCTACATGCCCTACTTTGCGAGGCTACAAATAACTAACGAGGCTAACGTTAGAAGATGACCTCAAGGAGATGACCTATACATATCACGAAAAATGGCCCCCTTGACAGAGATGTATATGTAGGAGATAACATGAAAAGAGATGGATGAAGTTTTACCCTTATCACTGTAGCCACATGATCATCACCCCTAAATTTTATTTATTACAAACTATTGATTTTTAATAACAAAATCACATGGCTAAGATGATTGAACTGAATTTAAATTGCACCCATCTCCAATCCATACATTCCTCTACACACAGCTCCAAGCTATGTAGACCCACCAATTTAGATGTACAGTTTCCCAATGTTTGCACAAAGGATCCAGAAGCACCAGCCTACGTCAGGATACTTTCCTCTTTCTTCTTCCATTATCCAGCAGAGAAAAAACTCCTTTCTATGTCCAGTGCCTCTGTAAACTTATTCATGATCTTTGTCCCTGATAATTCACCCAGCACTGAGCCAATTTGTCTATGCCCTATATGCATGTTTGTATATGTGTTTGTATGTATGTGTACTTTGAATGAGGAGAAGATACAGCGCATGAACAAACCATCGAGGATCTCAATAAAACCTCTTCCATTTCAACAAAATGGAGCACCAATAAAAAAGGACATTTAAGTCATTAGAGAGCATAATTTTGCACCAAAGAAAAAGCTAAGTCACCATGCATCAAGGGATTGACAACCCGATACAGATGTATTAGAAATTAGAATCGCCATACATTTGTTCACTAGTATCAACAAACAATAATAGTATGACATGCTTGGGAATACATAATCAGATGGTCTTCTATGAGAATACATAAATGTGTAGCTTAGTGGTGTACACTACTAATACCATAAGGTTGTAATGCTAGTTGACTTACTGGTTAAATTCCTTGAACAGTGCGATCAAGGTAACAGAAAAAACCGTAGATAACACTTATAAATGCAATGCGAGTCTTACCTTGAGAAATAGCACTAGTATTCCTCACATCTTCACTAACTCTCACATGTAATTCTCTTTCTTCTTTATGGTCTGCAAATTGACAGTATCAGAGCCATTCCTAGGCATCTAATCCTCTAATAGCCCTATAGATCTAGATGATCAAGTCAACAAACACCCTAATTTAGGCTAAGAAAATTTCTAGGTGATGTACTAAAAAATAATTAAAAAAAAATCTAATTGGATCTATTATGTGTATAGATTATAGACCTACTTTCATCTAATATGGTGAATTGCATGTGATAATCATTAGGCAATTTTCATAAACAAGCACCTTCGATGAACCTGAAATCCAATCCACTTAGGCATGGTGAATCATTGGGTAGATAGCTCTGCTCTCAGTCAAATGATACTTGCTCCTCAATACAAACTCTAGCAAAAGTAAATGCCTTTGTTTTTTCTATTTCTTGGGCGTCTTCTTCTTATGATTATTGTTGTACCATTGTATTGATTTTTGTTTTTCCATTTTTTGTTGTTTCTTCAGCTTTTGTGGTCTAACACTCTTAGACCCTTTTTTTGTAATTGGTCCTCTCTTCTTTTAATGAATTTTCATTGTCACTACTTAAAAAATGCCTTTGATTAGCAATCAACCTCGGGTTGCTGTATTATTTTAGGATTGCATTTGGTTTCTTGGTGAAACAAGAAACAAACTATTGTTGCTCGTTCCATTGCAAAGGCAGAATAAGGGCCATGGACAACACAACAGGTGAATTACTAAAGTTCAAACAGTTTCTTGGTGAATTAGGTTTTCCTTCCTCAGAGGCACTTATCATGTTCTGTGACAACCAAGCTGCACTCATATTGCTTACAATCCAATCTTCCATGAGCGTACAAAGCATATAAAGATTGATTGTCATTTTCTTCGACATCATGTATCCTCTGGGAATATTGTCACTTCATATTTGAAGTCCATGATCAATTAACAAACGTGATGACGAAAGACATCTCTCGTTCTGATGATGTTTTCAACAAACTGGCTTGATTGATATCTTTGCGCTAGCTTGAGGGGGAGTATTGTAGAATATGGTGTATCACATTTTACACATGTGGTTGACTTTTAGATATTGTCAGATATCATTGATTGTAAATAATATATAGACAATTATCTTTCTTCCCTTCCCTTTTTCTTCCATTACTTTCTTTCTTTTTCCTATTTTCATTCTAACACAAAGTAGCCTAATATGGGAAGAAAATCTTCAAATCTGGTCCAAATTATAGTTAAAAAAACTGTAGAAGAGTGGGCCCCACACTGATCGAAATCCAGATGCACTCAGTGGGATGTAAACTACAGCAGGGGAAGACTGTAGTGGTATGGATACTAAGTAGTCATGCCAAAAAACAAGCCATCTTAAGGCAAAATCCAATACATGCAAGTTGCAGATGTCCCAGAATAGATCTAAAAGAACGCTGAAACTGGGTCCACAGTTGATCGAAACCCTAAGTCAACCGCATGAAGATACTGTAGGGATAGGCCTTGATAGGGGAAACTACAGTGGCAAAGTATCACAAAGATCTGATTCCTGGTTGGGCTAATCTAAAGCAAACTTGAAGAAAACTGGGTTTTTTTTGGGCCTATAGGTGTCAAAATGAACCCCACGTGAATGAACCCTAAAACCAACCTAATGGATGGAATCTACAGTAAAAACGGCACAATGTAGTGGGGCATTTGGTCCAAATCCACAACCAACTAGCAGATCTAAGAACAGAAGTTGGAACTGTCCCACAAACCCAACGATGAAAACATGAAAAAAAAAAAAAACTGACTTGGCTGTGTAAGAGAGATAGATCGAGAAAGAAAACTATTGTACGAGAAGGCTAGTTTTGAAGATTAACACACAGGAATTCAAATGTGATCGGTTCTGACTGATACCATGTTGTTTGAGAAAATAGAAAAAGACAATGACAATTTGTGGAATGAATATAATCTCATTCATATCTCAATAAGGTTACAATACCAAAATTATATAGACAATGATATACAACATAAGAGGAAGGTCAACCTAGAAAATACAATAATCTTCATGACTAAACTAATTTGTGTATTCTTTTCCATAAATGAAAAAAATACATATACTACAACACTAGCACACTGACCTTTCAAATTGAGTTTAATAATCTCCAAAAAGTCTTACTTGTTGCAACTGGGATGGCACAGCATGGAAGTCTTCATATTCTGATGGGCCCAACCAAATACAAAAGGCATGTTGATTTAGTGGAAGGGCTTGGGATTTTAAGAATTGTTTAGCTTAAGGAATCCATTCAATCGAAATGGTGCTGACATAATATGGAAAATCCTACTGAGCATGACGAGTTGAATTGTATCCCCGTTACTATTGTTGCCACTTGACTCATTTTATTTTCCTTTAAAAAAATCATTACCTAAATTCAATTTATCCTCAATTGAATTGCAGTCACTGTTGCGAACAAGTCTCTCAAAAATGTGCCCTAGTTCCTACAAAAATGAGCAATGCTTCCATGTGAAAATCTGATTAAGATCATCATAAAAGAAAAACTTCAACTCTTGAGACATGAAATTGTTCCACACTTTTGAACAGCCTTTTTTTAACAATTATGATGAGCCTTAAAATATTGATAGTCACCTTACAATTTCATATATATGTGCTTCAGTTCATGCAGATTAATGCAAGTGCAGCATATCTTGTGTGAAAAGAAACTTAAAAAGAAAGCAAATCTAAATATCTAATAGTCAATTTCCACAATCAATCAGTGATCATTATAGGTCTTACCACAAAAATGGGGAGAAAACATGGAGAGCATTAATAACGTAGAGAACAGATTATGGTTGAATTATGCATATCAAACAGAATTTCACTTAAAAAGGAAATATGATCTCTTTTCATGCAAAGTATTATAAGACTTCAGTTTATCCACGAAAGATAAATAATTCAAATGCTCCTAACATTGATGCACAACATTGCCACTCATAAATAAAAAACATTGATGCACAAGCAAATCCATGTATGGAGCCCTACCACAATTGGTTAATAAGAATACATCAATAACAATTTCCTTGCCAAAAAGGAAACATATATATACAGAAGTTATTTCAGAAAACAACCTCCAAAGCATTTGAATAATTTCTTTCAGCCTCAGAGATACGATTCTGTGCTTGTAGACTTAATCTCTGTATCTCATCCTCAAAAAATTTCTGTTGCCTTTCATTTTCAGCAATTACTTTATCCAATTGTATCTCCAACCTTCTTGTCAAACCTTTGTAATCAAATTCTTCTTTTAGTTTCAACATGTTCTCCACCTTCATTGCCTGCAAGACAAAACCTCCTCAATGTTTTTTTTTGGAACATTGATGATTGATATCATTAAAATAAGAAGAAAGTACAAGTGAAGGGATTCAAGTATAGGAGATATATACTCAGAACCTCCTCAATGATCTTTGTAGGAAAGATGATCCCCTCAATGATGAGGGCCAAACACCCATATACACGAAGATTGGATAGATTTCTATCAAAAGATAAATATAATATGAACAACTTAGCACCCTATGGTGATAACAAACATGCAATCATCCTATGATAAAGACAACAAATAGCATGCTAATAATCTATAATTGTGTTTCAAACAGTATACGAAGTATATAGCAAAGATACGTTAAGATATGTCAAGGCCAATAATTGAATGAGTCTAACATACCTATCTTTCTTTGTTGAAATGGTTCGTATATATATAATAAAAGATAGAGAGCACCAGAGGTGCAAACCAAAATACAAAAGCAGAAAACAAGTAGCTACAAGAAAAGAACTGGTAAAATGCCCACGTAGACATCAGAAATCTAGAGATCAACACATTCCCTCCAAGTACCCAAGATGTTGACATAGATATATTCCTGAATTCCTAGAGGGATACTGCCCACGATGCACTCTTGGTGAGACTACCTTAACCTTTAAACTGGACTCAGCAACACCTTTAAATATCCTATTATTACGTTCCCACCATAGGCTCCAAATATGGCAAACAAAGATAGCTGCTACAAGTAGGAGCACTTTGGCGAGACAGATATAATGTCCCACGCGAAAGACAGTTCAGCCACCGATGCAAGCATAACCCACGCCATACCAAACTGCTCTAATACATAGTTCCAAACAGCAAAAGAGAATGAACAATGAATAAGCAGGTGATTCGAGTCTTCGGATGCTCAGAGACAAAAGGAGCATGCACTGACCATTATTACCTATCAATGAGGATCAAATTGATGATGAAGTTCAAGACTACATTTTTGTTGCAACTGAAGCCTAGATGGATGAATCAAAGAAGCTATGATGCTCGAGAACATACAAGAATGGATACGGGACATGGCAGCGTGCACAGTACATGGCATGGTAAAAAATTTAGGACATTGGAATGGGGATGGCATGGACACATCATATTTTATTTATATGTACATAAATTTTACATATAGTCATCTTAATTAATTTTAAGTTATTTTAGATCATATTTTTAGGTTAGCAGTGTATTATAATTCAAAATATTAATTTAAACTATTAATATACAATGTGATCGAACAACACTGTCAAAGTTGATTCTTTTAGCATATTGACTATTTTAAAAAGTATTTATATAATTAATTAGAATCATTTAAATGGGCCAACACTACTTTGTAATTTTCAGTTTTAAATTGAAATTATAAAAAATAAAATAAAATGGTAAGGAGTAAACCAATGTGGCCAATGGTGCCCATATATGAAATAAGAGAGGGAAAACAAGAAATAAAAGGGGGAATCCGAAAGGCTAGGGGCATGGTAGCTGCATGGAAAAAAATTGAGGGTACCACTAACCCACATGAGAAATAAATGAGAAAGGGTGAGAAATAAGAGGGATAGAAATAGAACCTGGGGAAAGGGAAAGATGGTGGTCAAAATCACAACAGTTTTTTGTGCCTCCACCTCTCGCAATTGCCTATCTCTCACTCTTTAATAGCTATTCCCCTCCATCTCAATGCTCTTGATGCTTAGGGTTTTGATTTGTATTAAAAAAGGGGTTGTATCCACCCACGTTCCCGTGCAATGTCAGTCCCCATACCATATTTTCAAGTGAAGGTGAGCCCTATGCACATGTCTGTGCATCACAACCAAGAAGACTAAGAAGAAAAATATTAAGGGATGTAGATCTATTATCAGACCCGAAACGTAGATCCTTTATTATAGTGGGACATGCTACAGCAAGTATGCAAAGTATTGCTGCAATGTTGCTACTGCGATGCACAACGAAAACTATGGTTTTTACACACACTTCAATCAGAAATTTTTTATTTTTTTTGCAGTTAGAAAAAGTATTGTGATTTTCTTTAGTACCATATCCCTTACATTTGAGTCACTCAGATGTAATGGACACCATATAATCAATGGTAGGTTGGGTGACTAGCAAGTTATTAGGGCTTTCTTTCATTATTTTGTGTCATTTTTCTTGGAGAATCAACAAAGGGGTGACTCACTGGAGTCCACCATTAGGCACCTAATCTTATGCTAGTGCAAGCCAATTTAACAGGAGTTATTTTTTACTTTTCTATTGCTTTATTTTCCCATGTGCTTGAATTTGGCAAGTGAATCCCGATATTTTGGCACGGATCTCTTGGGCTATATCATACGTCATGGTTCATTGGAACCTAGCCTACACTACCTACATCCAAGGTTGTCGAAATCGTGTGATTCACGATTCAAATCGCACGATTCGTATCGAATCAGAGGTTCTTATAGTACAAATCGGTATAATATCGAAATTAATTAAAAAAATTGCGTTTTTTGCCAGAATTGTGAATCGTGCGATTCGAACTGCGAAGGAGTGGAAGAGGAAAAGACTTAAAGTTTTTTATTTTTTTAAAAAAAATATATTTTCGAAATATTAAATGTTCATTTTTGTTGAGAATGCAAAAAAAATGAACTGAAAAACAAAACCACATATCAATCACATATAAGACACAAAGCCAATGGGAATGGATCACCAATAAATATCTGACAATCAGGCCTAAAGATCTAACACAAGTACCCAACATTATTGTATAACATACTATTATTGGACACCATACAGTATAACTATATTGTATACTGTTATACAGTATTACAATATACTATATATTGTATTATAATATATTGTTATACTGTTATACAATATTTACATAATATTGTATTATTGTGTATTTATATTTAAATATCATATTAATATATTTTTATTCTTTTTTTGGATGATTATTTGCATATTTACATATATATTATGAGGAATTGAACAGAATGTTATGAATTTCACGATTCACGATTCACTCCCCTAGACCGATTCACCATAGGATACGTTTTTGACAACCTTGCCTATATCTAATAAAACTAGTTCGAAAATTAGTAGATTGAAAACAAAATAATCCTAAGTAGGGAAGAAGAATTGGTTAAAATTCAAAGGACTTGGTACTACAATGCAATCATTTTCGACATTTGGGTGCAAAAGCAGAAATTGGATGACTATAGTTGGATATTGTCAATAGGAGAGGTGCAAATTGGACAAAATGTAGGCAACTTAGTGGTATGTTATATGATAAAAAGGTGTTGAGTTGGCCAAAAGAGTAATCTTTAAGATTGTCATCAGATTAACAACATTTATAGAGCTAAATGTTTGGCAATGAAGAGGAGACAACTAGTTTATATAATAGTAACATGTATACTAAGATGGATATGTGGAGTAAAATTGAAACCCAGTTTGAGTTGAAAGGAATTTGAGGATTTGGGTGTTGATGACCTTAGGAATAGTCAGGTTGCTTGATTGGTGATAAAACAAAGAGCAAACCTATTCATCATTAACCCTCACCACAAAAGAAGATGTCAAATTTAATGTTGATGGTGCTGCTAGGGGAAATCCTAGCGAGGCAAGAATAGGAGTATTTCACAATCATTTGGGGGATATGTTATTTTTCTCAAAGCCTGTAGGATCTAGGGGTTCCAATGAGGTAAAACTGTTAGCAATCAAGTGAGTGCTCTCTCTATGAGAGAGGCAGGAGACTCATTACTGAAAGAGATTCGTCCAATGCGAATGCTTGGGTGTCTAGTAAGAAGATACATCCATGGAGGCTCCTGTGTTGTGAGGAATACCCGACTTTGTGGGAATTGGGATATTTCTTATAGGCATTTGAGGAGGTCAGCTAATGGAGGGCAAATTCCTTCCTAAGCTGGGTCAGATTGTCATGATGGTCTCTTTTGGTCTTTGTAATTGTGTTTGAGGGAGTTGATCACTTTATTGTAATTCAAGGATTAGCTTGTAATGAGGATCTGGGGTTGTACAGTCAAGATTTGACATCATTCTCAAGGTGTTTTCTATTCTTTTGAGGATCAATGTATATCTCTTATACTATACTTATCTCTATATGTAATGAAAATCATGGTTACCTTTTCAAAAATACATTGAAAGCTAGAATTTGAAATGAGCATTCAATAAACCAAAAGTTGCCCCAACAGATAGAAAGATGTCTCTGCAAACAGGAGGCCAGACACAACTACTATTTGTAAACTTGAAGGCTTAAAGGTAAAATGTACTAGGAGAAGGGAGAGACAATTAGAGACTTGAACTGAAGTGATAACAAGATCATGTGATAGAACTTAGAGGTCAATGAGGGCATGATTTTTAATAAAGTAGAGTGGAAATGCAGAAATTGGAAAGCTAATCTAAATAGATGAAAATGGTTATTATGATGATGATAATGACCACCTTGGAAACTTGTGTCAGTAGCCAAGGAAATTAGTGATCTGTGTGCTAGGAGTAATGTTGTGAAAATCAAATCGTATTGTAAATCGTTAATATATCTTGAATCGCAAATCGTATTGTAAACCGTAGAATCGTAAGATTCATAAGTGTTTCCCTAAAAAGTATTTAGTATATGAAAAAACGTAAAATATATCTAAAATGTAATAACATGAGCATTTCTCCAACTTTCTTTCAATATTAAGTGAATTCTATATAATCAGTTTATTGGAGCTCAAATTTCAATGCTCCAACTTACAAAAGTATAAGACCAGTATATAATCCAACTATACTGTGGAAAGTCAATAATGAATTAAAAAAACCCTAAAAAAATCGAAAGGTATTAAATGTTCATCAACTCAAGCCTTAAAAATCATTAAAACGAAATGTTTCATGCTTTCATACTCCTAATAACCCCATAATTCTATTATTTATACGAATCGTAAGATTTGTTGATAGATACGAATCGTTCCTCTTATCATATCGTATGGATAGTAAGATACGAATCGTGTATCGTAAATTTTAACAACCATGGCTAGGAGAGAGGTCTCTTTCTCACTCATCAGGAGATTGGCAAATGGAGTCGCAGTTTTTTTGGCCAAGTGGGGGCTAGACAGAGATCAGACGAGAAACTTTCTTGGGATCTGAAGAGTTGAGATTCTTTGAGTGTTTTTACTTTGGCTTATAGGGCAGGGGCCCTTGACGTATTTTGGTTTCCTTTTGCCTTTTTGAGTATTTCTTTTGTATTTTCGATTATTTTTTTTCTGGGTTTAAGCCTCTTAGACCCTTCTCTTGTATTTTTTTCTCTCCATTAATATATTTCACCCTTGTTATCCCTAAAAAAAAATCACCAAGCGATAATAACTATTGTCAAGGTAAATAGAAATCATCAATGCATTTTCCCTAATTTTCATAATAAAAAAAATGGTACACTTCGCTGTACTAAAAACAATTTTTGTCACTTTAGAAGCAAGAGAAATTATCGTGCATAGGTGAATCAACAGTAATTTCTGGTATAGGCAAGTAAAATCTTCACATTCCTCTCATTGTGTCAGTGATCTGAATAAATATCAGCCAGACAATGTTTGACACATCAAACCAGTTTTGTGTCATTGTTATATATGAAAAAATTAGACTTCACTAAAGAACACAAATCAATTGCAATGGTGCTATTTGGCTAAAATAAGTGTGGAACATGGGTTGCATCATGAGCATTATCACTTCACTAAGATTAGAGCATATAACAAATGCAAGCATCATGAGAGATTTTCAGTTGGTATATGGGAAATTTTTGTCATCTCCAAATAGATGCGATAATGGCTTTGATGGTGATGGATCAAACCCATAATTTGGAACCTCCAGCATTTGGCATCACGGAAAAGCAATTGGAACAATACACACCTTCCAGAGAAGCATTCTAGCTATAGGATCTCACCCGTTGCCCAAACATTATGGTACTCGCAGTCTCTCCTCGATGGCGCGGAGATGGACCAATAGTTATAACCAATGAAGTCCTTGCTGTGCCTAATTACAATGTAACAATGTCACCGCATAAAGATTATAAAAAAACATTTAAGAAAAAGTTGAGGCATTATACAAGTGCAAATCATCACAATGAAAATACCAATTTTGGGTTGATGAAACATTTGTCACAAAAACAGGTAAGCAAAACAGTAGACCAAGAATTAATCATTGGAATTGTGGATACAATGTTTGGGCTGCCACGATCAATACAAATTAAAAGCAGAAGTTAATAAGAAATGCTTCACCCCTGAAGAATACCTCACCTCCAAAAGAATCTCGAAGCAGCCTTGTAAGCTTTGAGTCACGAATTGGCACATGTGAGCTGTTCTCTGCTAGTGCATTGATGCACTTTCCTAATGCACTGAGTGAGAGATTGATAGACTTTGCCTCCTCCAGTGTATGTCCCTCACTTCCTATGAATAAGAGCAAAATTGGACTCATCAGCATTAAAATGACATCACAAATTGCTGGTAGTTTATTCACTCATCTTGACAGTTGGCAAATCAAGTAGGAATGCAAGAGGACCCAAAAATTAAAAAATAAAAACTCTGGAGACTAGCATGTCACAATTTTTTTTAATAATGACGATAGTACTCAAGGCGCAAGCTTTTTCATTTTAAGGCGCCCATTTTTTATATATTTTTAAATATGTGGATTTGTATAATGCAATTGTATAAAACTATTTCTAGAATATTAATGACAAATGTATTACCTTTTCAACCCACCATCAATTAAACAATGCAATAAACAAACTAAAAAAAATGCATCAAATGTAAGAGCATAAGTGTACAATATAAGAAGTTAATAATAAAAGCCTAATGCATATGAAGTAATAAAAAGTCAAAATCATAACTAAAAGAAAAAAGCTAAACGTGTTTGTATCATAAGATACGTCCACCACCAATCCAATAAAAAGAGTTTATCTCAAACAAACAAAAAGCATAACATTCAACTTGTGGATCCTTCATGATTATCATCATCATCATTGTCATTATAATTATCACACTTGTCATATTCTCAATGCATTCCTTTTTTTATTTGTATTTTAATAAAAAATTAAAAGGCACTTCAAGGTGCAAGGCAAATTAAGGCGTGCACTTTTTCATTAAGGTGCGCTTGTGCCCTGCCTTACCTTATTAAGGCACAGATGCCCTCCAATGTGCCTCAGACGTGCCTCTGACTATCATGATAACGACACATGGCTGTGATTGGGGCTACTGTCCCTACCAGACCAAGGAGGACAACTTGCTCACAAGTTCAAATTAAACCAACTTAGACAAGCATTAGTTAAAGAATATTTATGAACTACTCTACAAGTATTAGGGTACTCGACACAAGCTCAAGTGACTAACAAAATATGTAAGCATATACGAGTTCCTGAGCATCTTAGCATTTATCATTTCTAGCCATCCTATCTAATGCATGAAAAAGGTTCTAATGACTTCAGTTCACCCATCCTTTTTTTTTTTTTTTGAGGTCCAGAGGTATCCAAGCGTCGCACTCGACTAGTCCCCCGGGTGTGTGAAACCCCCCCAATCCTCACACACTGGGTAAGTCTGCAGGGAGTGGCCCTTCATCCATCCATTTTCATGGCCTTAGATTGGACAACCATAAATTACCAATGTTGATGATTTTTGGTGTATAACAAGTTCAGATGACTGACAATACATCAGCAGATAAAAGTGATGAACATCTTAGCAGTTATCATTTTGAGGCACCCTATCTAATGCATGAAAAGCTTCTAATGAATTTAGTTCACCCATCCCTTTTCATGACTTAGATTGGACAACCAGAAATATCAACATCAATGATTTTTGGTATGTAACAAATCCTTAGGCCCTACTTAGATTTGGGGGTTAGTAGAACCTACCCATTTCAATTGCCACAGAAAAAGGTACTCTCCCTTAATATAGAGAATAATGTAGTTTCACCAAAAGTAACCTGAAAAAAAAAAAGGTAGATCAACAATCCACATATGATATCACACATCCAGGTTAAACATTCAAAGTATTCCAAAATATTTTATTGTCATGACAAAAAACCTCAAGACCCCCACCTTTCTCTGAGTACAAAGGCGTTGGGAAAACTCTAGATGCACGAAGTCCCCCGCAAGCCATGGCAAGTTTTCCAGAATATATACCAGCAATCAACAAGTTTGGAACAATGAAAAAGTTTGGATTGATTCCTAATAACTATGTAAAAGGCATGCAATCAATTGGTTATTTAGCAGTAGCACCAACCCATGTAGGCCCACCTACAATTGATCAAACCCTTAATGTCAACCTAATACCCCAACACTGTGGATTGATGTGTGGACATTTTAACATTGATCCCTAATAGAAGGATTTCAATCATGAAAAACTTTACTAATAAAAACAAACTTTAAATTTCTATATCAATGATTATGATCATCCTATCTTGTTAATTATGGCTCACCCCTAATCCACAAGTCAACAAGACAAACACTCCCCCCTTGATTGGCATTCATTTTCATGAAGTTAGATTGTAAGTCTATTTTTCATATGTTGTTTAGGATTCTTTTACATGTATGTATATCTTACAGGCTAGTCAACTGTCTATATTTGATTAACCGGATAAGCGTTGTTTCTGTTGTCTTGTATGTGTGTGTGTTCTTCTGTAAACACAAAGGAACAATAAATACAAGAAATTGATTCAATCCTTCATTAAGCCTCTCCTCTCTTCATTTCATCTTCTATAATATGGTATGCAAACTCATGAATTTTTATAGTACTCAGAAAATGGCGACTGGCACTTTTTAGCCTTTTGGAGCTCATTTAACAGCCATAAAAGGGATTTTAGGGACTTCTTTGGGGACCTTTGGGCCTTCACTTTGCTGCACACTTCAGAAGATTTTGGAGAACAAACTTGGGACTTTTTCAAAGAAAACTTTGACTTGGAATTCCTTGGAAAACTATGATCTTTCTCTCTTACAGTGTCATTTGGCACTTTTCCTCCAACAGCACCTCACTAATTGCATAATGTAGTTTGAAGTTTTTACTCTTCAGAGACTTTCCTAAAAGTTACAATACCATTTGGAGTCTCTATTCATGAGTTGCTTGAAGAAAAATATAGTTTGGACTTTGGAGGGGAAAAAATCCAAGAATTTCCAAAATTTTGTATTAAGTGCAGGTAATGCCTGTAAGAGTTAGAAGCTTTGGGGAAAGCTTAGGATTGATCAATCTTCTTGAGTGGAAAAGTACCTATTGGGCCCCACCACAAGGTACTCTTTTGAACAAAGCTTATTGAGTGAAGAAGAACATAATTCAATTTGTAAGTTGTCGAGCTTTAGGACTTGAAATTTGTGTCTACACCCATAAAAACCAAAAAATCCCACTTGAATTGGCAACAATCCAAAAACCATTCCAATCAGGATGCCTCACCACTAGCATGCTGTCCCCCCATGAAATCAAATATGCTTGAAGATCACAACCTTGCAGGGCTAAAAACCTGCTAAACGGGCATTAACTCCCAAAACTGAATGAGACGCACTGAACGTGTCTAATCCAACAGAGAATACCATACCAATCACAGTGATTTGGATGGCTGCCCATTCATGGGAGGTGATCTGATTGGACAACTTCGATCTATGAGAAGTGGCCAGTAATGCAGATTGAGAACTGAGAAGTGTTTACTTTTCAAAAAAAAAAAAAGAATAGAGAGGTGTTTGCGGATAAAGGGAATGACAGAAAAACTTGCATGAAGATATGCAGGATATGTATGGGACCACATATAAGTTATGTGCTACGAGGTGGGTGAAGATTCACCCCTCTTAATATCCTCATGTTTTGATTTTTTGCATGGCTCATCTCATACAACTAAGATGAGAAGAATGAAGTGGAGCTCTTTTGGTCCCTACCTATGATGCCCAGACACGTAATGGACATGTTTGGGAGATACCATCTATACAGGATCGACACATATTTTACACATAAAAATGAAGTATCTGACATGGACACATGGGTGTCCCATACAGACATTTTATCTATATTGAAGTGTCAATGAAACATAGAAGGCCCTACACCTATACGATCTACTACAAATCCGACTCACCCGAAGCACTCTATTGCCCCAAAACAATTCCTAGCCTAGATAACAAGGAGCTACAAGAAAAGTTCTATATGCATGACCAGGGGGCAAAAAGAAACCTCCATAAAGGTTACTAGCAATCACAAGAGAAACCATTAAGCTTAGCAAGGAGGGGGATTTGCTTCATACATGCATTGCACTCTGCAACAAAGTAACCAATTTTTTGGCAAAATCAGGGGTTGAGAGATCGGGTTCCTTTTTTAGCTTGTTGTAATTGATGTACTTTGTCTCTTCTATTTTGTGGTTTGACTTATTCCTCTTAAACCGTACCTTTATTTTGTTTGATAAATGAAAGTTAAACTTCAGAGAGAGAGAGAAGAAGAGAAGAGAAAGATCCATCTACCAGCTACATGTGACTATTGCTTTACAAAAACTGTCTAATATGAGTGTACAACAAGACAGAATGAAAATGAGGAAAAGTGGAAAACAAACCAAACTACTAATCAGCCAAATTAGAAGAAAATATTTATCAGGCTTTTGTGGTAGATACCTGACTTGTCAATTCTCTCAGAACCTGCAAGATCTACGACAACTAGCTTGCTTTTCCTCACAATGGTTGGCTTCAAAGGCTTGATCAAATGAGATGTAGTGCCATTCTCACTAGATGGTGCTTCTTCTTTATCATATCTTTCATTCGAAGACCTCTTAACATGTACCTGTATCGAGAGAGAAAAAATCTTGTCAACCAGACATAAATTGTTCAAACAAGAATCATGAAGCATCAATAGTACCGCATTAGTTTTTGTAAATGCATGGATACGACGGCAATCAAAGCAAGTATTACCATAAGAATGGCATGGCTACGGGAAGATTCAGTATTCAATTTTGTGTTAGCAGCAAAACGGTGAGCTTCCCCAACATGCAGTAGTTCTACAAAACTTTGTTGGTCTCTAATTTCTACTAGAGTAGCTCCAGGAAACGAAACATCTCCAGTTTTGGGGTCTTCCACGATGGAAATGTTATCATTTCTTGGATCAAGGAGGTCCTGGATGGTCTCCATATAAAGCTGTAAGTCATGGTAAATTAAAAGCATATTAGACAAAATAAATACATGGATTAGACTGGGCAGTACCATAAGAAGCTGTTCATCAAAATGGAAACAATTCTACTTTCAATAATTCAAGGAGCAAAAAACTGTTTTGAAGGCCCGACAACCTGCAAGTAGGAGACTGACACAGAATCAATCTCTAGAGAAATAGCTGCAAGAATATCCTCCATTGAACGCACCATGATACCACGATCAGCCATGTCTTCCTCTCCAAGTCGTCCTAGAGTGAAAGTTTTGCCAGTCCCAGTTTGTCCATACGCCATTATCGTTCCATTGTAACCCTCTAAAACACTCTACAAAAAGAACAACCAAAATGCAGAAATTAGGATTCTGGCTATGGTTTAGATAACAATTGCTTCCATGTTTTGTTAAGACAATTTTCCTTCTTGTTAAGGTGCTCCAGATGAAGGCACAAGTACTCCATTGTCCACCGACTCAACAGTAATATATTCCAAAAAGGCCAATATTGTCTGTAAACTGACAGGACTCTACCAGGATTGATCTACAGGAGCAAGATGAATCTTGAACATGCGCAATCCAGTTCAAAATTCTAGACAGAAGAACCACTCCATGGTCAATATATGAGTGCATGATACACCAATAAGAATTCATGGATGAGCAGTAAGAACAATCACTCTCACAAGACCTCTAATCTTCTGAGACTAGTATTATATCAATGAGATTG
Organism: Chimonanthus praecox; assembly: GCA_022113865.1. Taxonomy (NCBI): domain Eukaryota; kingdom Viridiplantae; phylum Streptophyta; class Magnoliopsida; order Laurales; family Calycanthaceae; genus Chimonanthus; species Chimonanthus praecox. The sequence continues at coordinate 49,231,804 of CM039091.1, forward strand.
AATACATAATTAGTTACCTAAAATGATAGGTGTGCGTTTATGAATCAACAGATTAGCTAAGACTGTCACTTAAGATTTATGAGTCCACAAAATGATAAGACGCAATGCAGAAGAGTGAATCCAATCAAGTAATGTGTAAATTTTATAAAATAGATACCTCCACCACAGGTTTTGCCACAGCTTCATACACCCGCTTTTGTGAAGCGAATTCAGTGAGCACTTCGTCGAACTCATATGTGTCCGAATCCCAATTGTTTTTGCGAAGCTTCAACCTTTTAAGCTAAAGTAGAGCAAACAAACATGAAGTGCCTTGTTCAATTTTCTATCTTACATCAAACAGGAAGTGCATATGTAGGAAAAGAAGCAGACTGGCACTTTGTGTCAGCCAATAAGTGGTAAACAGAAAAAAAAATCAATTGGAAATACCTCCGGCTGCAATTCTACACAATCAGCAAAATCAACATCTGCAGCCAAATCTTCTGCACTCCGAGGTCGTAGTCTCACAGCCACTCGAACTCTGCCAGGAACTGTCCAAAATGAACATTTAAGAATCAATCTTAAAGGACAAAAATTCATGAATCTGATAGCAAATACCATGGGAATAAAGGAACCAGAAAAAAAAAGAGGGCAACAAAACCAAGTTGGAAAAAAAAATTGAATATTGAAATACATTTATAGGGCCATAATATAGTAGAGTGGCAGTTAGTAGACCATTTTCTTGGAAATAAACAGAAATATACTGTCATATACAACCAATTAGTTCCAAAAGCACTTCAACAAAGTTGAGCCATTCACACTACAAAGTACTTCATAAACAAGTATCTGCAACATTTTGACTAAGATTTGATTAGGCAAACTCATAGATGGATTCAACAGAACCTTTTTTGCCCATAAGTCCAACTAACAAATGAATAACTTGGAGGAAGGACACTTTATGCCAATCTAAATGAAGAATTCCTTCTTTAGCACTCACCATCCTCACCCTTCACGACACATCCATCTCAAAGTAGCACTTGACTAGCATTTGCTATACGAAAGAAAAGTGTCCACCAAATGCGTTGTAAATATTGTAGTAATTTCACATTTTATATGTGCATTTGATCTTTAGATTATATTGATTGTAAACCGATCTTCCTTTCCTTTTTTACTCGTCTTGATTGGCTCTCTATATTCTATATATACGTGCATCCTCTTTTGATTAAATACAAAGAGTACAATACTCAAGAGAATTCTCTCTCTTCTTTTTTCCTCGAATACTTTCTCCCCATTTTCATTCTAACATGGTATCAACCAAGTTTTATTTTTGAATTTTCCTCCTTCTGCTGTTGTTTTTTGGAGATTTCTATATTGCCTACGGCCTTTGGTTTCTCTCCTCTTCAATCATCTCCCTTCGTGGTTGAATCATCTCCTCAACATGGATCCACATTTTTTTTTCAGATTGCAACAACTGTAGGGCGACAGTTCCGGGAACAGTTTTACCGTTCACCTTCGATCCATATGGAGACTGTTCATCAACCTTTGAGATCAGTCATAGAACAGCAGGAATTCTATAAAATTCTGTGAATTTTAATAACTGTGCATAGGCTGGTAAGACACAGATTTCCGATTCCACCAAAAATTTACAGCCTACCAAACAGCACCGAAATAGTAAAGAACCCATGTAAAAATGGAATGAATCATACACATACACAGGTAAGGAAGCTCCAACATTGAGACCATTATACAAATTTCAGACTCAATCAAATCACTTTCCTAATAAATCCACAAAATTACTTGGGTTTTCTCCAAGCCTAGCAATTACATAGGCAAAAGAAATGTTATAACATAAATATGAAATTGAAATTTTATTGAAAAAAATACAAAGCATTTTTTTGGAAATGTGGCACGTGGTGGGCAAATGGTATCCACCTTACTGAGCCAGGGTTGTGGAGTACCCCAACATCAAAATTGGATCAAATGTCAACTTTAACTATTTGATTCAAATGCACCAAAATCAACAGCCAGAAGGCCAATTATTTCTATGCAGTTGCTTAAATGGCTAGAATGATCTTTGGCCTTAATTTTTAGTAGTGGGATACAACAATGCATACCTCCTGTCAGTAAAATACTTTATATTTTATTTTAATAAATTATGTAACTGTATTATTTAGCACGATCCAAAATTGAAACTGCACTCTCCCAAATCCACCCCAATGGCAGAACAAAGAAATTAAAAAAAAAAAAGATAGAAGGCTTCATGTAAGAAGGAGCCAAATGCTGACCTCCAGCATCGCCCTTGTTAGTAGTAGCGGCAGCAAGCGATCCTGCAGTACTGCGACGGACGCCGGATGTGGCGAGAGAAGAGGAGGACTTGGGTTTTAAAGAAGGCCTGGTGCTTGAACTTGTGGAAAGGGGTTTGTCGAGCTTCAGAGACGCTTTGGCCGTGCCGTTTCTATAAGCCATCACCTATTCTTTCTCTATATAAAATATATAATATAAATGATGTATATATGATCTTCAGATGGCAGGAGTAATGTGGAGTAGATCAAAGCAAAAGATTCGAAAATGGAAGAAGAAGAAGAAGAAGAGGAGAAACCGAGACAGAGACAGACGAAGAGAAGGCAAAAACAAGAAAGAGGAGAACTGAAGATGTGGAGGTTTCCGCTTATTCAAATGACATGAATCGCCGTCGCTGAGTCATAAACAATGTTGCGGTTGTAGGCGACTTTTGCATTTAGGTCCAATTTGGCTGCACTAATTATATAAAAAAATTGTAATTGTTTCTCTTTTTTAAAATAGTGTTTATCTTTTTTGAATTTATTTAAAATATTTTTTTATGATTTTTAAATTTTATAAAACCTCCTAATCTTGATAAAATTATAAAGCCCGTATCCCTAGTTGAGAATAAAGAGGATTGTTCTCACTCTCGAATATGCAAATTACGCTGACTCGACTCTCATGTAATCGAATTTATTTGTTCATAGTTGAATAGTTGAGTTCAATTCAGGCTCAAAAAATAGATCAATCTTAAAATTCAATTAGCCCTAGAGTTTGTATTTAATAGCCCAACTCGATCAAAAAACCCAAATTTAAACTTAGTCTAATTTAACTCGAGGATCCAACATATATAATATATACTTTTATGTTTAACTAGGATATCTTAATTAAAAATACAACATTAAATTTAAATAATTAAAAATCTTAACCTAATGCCTAATACAAATCCACTCAAGTCAATCAGTTCCCATCCAGATCTCTAAAATAAAACTTGGAGTTGTATATATATGCTTATATGTTGACAAACCTTTGTCATATCTAAAAATGGTCCTTCAACTGTATTGAGAGGTTAAGCAGAAGAATAAGAACAAAAGGATGTAAATGAACAAAAGGGCTAAAAAATAATAGATCCATTTAGATCTTTATTTAATTTTTTAGGACCCAACATCAAGTTAAATTATATAGGGCCCACTTGGGTGAATTCTAAGATCATGCCCTTTGTTGCAACTTGGGCCCAAGTAGAAGTTTAGAAATGACTCAGAACCCCCTACTTGCACCCCTAATTATCATTCTTTCCCTCTTGTAAGCCCAAATCTCCTTTATGTGAGTATATAATTAGTTTTCTACGTTGTCGTGCAAAGCAATTGTAAATCAATTAAAAAATCATGCCACCACTTTGAATTTTCTTTTTTATAATACTTCTTACATTATCTTACACTTTGCATTTCAGTCAACATAGCATTTTACTTTCTACATTCCTTTGCATTTTTTTACAACAATACAGACAATATAGCCGTGAAGTTTGCATTTTATTACAACAATATAGACAATATACCTGTGAAGTTTGCCTTCATCATGAAGAATCCATTTGAGATGCGGGCTACTAGGTATTCTAAGAGGCCTGAACAACTTAGACTCACTAATTTTGTTTATTTAGAGCCCATCTTGTGAGTTCTTCTTCTCCAAATAACTTTATCATAATCTATACCTCCAGTCACTCCACAATCTAACATCTTTTTTTATCTCTTCCCTCTATATTTTTTTCTTCAATCTGTCATCTATCGGAGCTATCTTTAGATAGTTTGTAAATTGTAAATATCATAAATATTTTTGATATTTTAATAAATCTTCTAAGTCTTAATAATATTATTTATTGTCTTCATACTTTATTAATCCTTTTTAAAAATCATGTGAAAACGAAAAATAACATAATATTTTCACAAATGTTACCTAAAATTTTTAAAATATATTTTTAACACAGTTACCAGCAGTCTGTTGTCAAGTTTGTCAGGGAGCACTTACGCCTGGCTCTCCTAAAAACCCTAGAGGAGACGTCCCACACCTATACAAGGCGCCTCCGGTTAACACCGTTGGGACTTGAACTAGTGACCTCTTAATTCCTGAGACGAGAAGTGACCAGTTGACTATCCAACATTGGGTTATTTATAGTTCTTTTATTTCATACATTTTATATTTTCTGTTAACATTTTAATATTTTGAAACATTTTGATATTTTTGCTAAAACATTTCAAGAGTGAGGAACGTTTTAAAACTTAGGTAACTCAGGTTTTTTTGTAATCTCATTTAGCAGAACTCAATAACTTTAGTCACTTTCTCAAAGCCTCAAATCCAATGGAAAGTTTGAGAGTAGATGCTAAGTCAAATAAAGTATAGCTTTAACTATTTGTTAGCCTTTCTTGCAATATTCACTGCTCCATCTTTCAAAAACAGTACTCACTTACTAGCAAAACAAAATTAAAAATGTAAATGGACCTTTGTTTGTTCATTTATTTTGATCAAAATTCATAATAAAAATTTCTAATAATTAAATACCAAAAACAGGATTCAAATAAAGATGAATGAATTGAAAAAAAAAAAAAAATTCAAATATCGATAGGAATGTAGAAGGAACAACAACATATATTAATATGAATTTGTGCTAAATTCAATTAATTTAAAGATAGACTCAATTTTGTTTCTCTTTCAATCATATATACTAATTATGAGCTTATTATTACGTTAAGAATGAATGTTTAGCTATCAAAATAAACTTCAATTTCAGTTGATATTAAAAATATCAGTAGATAATTTTAATTATAATTTCTTAGTAGCTGAAATTTTTATTTTTAGTGTAATTACAATTAATTTTTTAAAATAAAAAATAAAATATAGAGAGGTGGGCAGGCCCCGCGACAGGGAGAGTGACGTGAGGGAGTGGGGAGCAGAGGTGGGGTGAATGAATCGGTTAGATGGTGAGTCGCTACCAGTTTGGTGGCCCCTCTTTCTCCTTTCCCGGCTCACCTTATGTGCATTAAGTCCTTTAAATAAAGATAGAGATATCAGATTTTATCTTTTAAATCCAAATTAATAATTCAATCTATAAATTATGTTTGAAAATTCACGACAAATTATTATAAATAGATTGACAACCAACAATTTCATATAGAATTGCTTTATTAGGGCTATTTAAGGTGGTTGATTGTTGGGTTGGTAAGTGTTACTTGTATGAATGGTAAGTTAAAATTAGTAAATATAATGCTTTGTTCTCTTTCTCATTATTGCAATTGGATAGAGCATAAAAGATTAACTATTTTATTCAAAAGTTTCTAAGTTGATGTTTAAATTTATAGATCAAAATTGATCCTATTTTGAACAAAAGACTAATCTATAAAATCTATTCTAATCTTTTTTTTTTTTTTCATTTTCGAAAGATAGATGTTTTTCTTTGACTCAAAAAAGAAATTTTAGAGTTTAGTCATCTTTTTAAATTAAATTATTTTACTACTTTATCTTCTAGTAAAAAAATAGTTTATAGTACGTAGCTTAAAAAAAAGACAACACATGTTTGAAATTTTGAATCACAAATATAGATTGGAGATTTAGGATCTCCAATTTTTTTATGAAAATTGGAGAAGAAATCTAGGGTTAATTTTTTTTATAAATTTGAATTTTGTCGCTCTACAAAATTAGAGAGAATGGAAAATCAATAGTTTCACGAAAACACTAATTAAAAGCAGTCCAATTACAGCATAAGAGCCCCAAATTGATTAGAGAAAAAAATGTCACTTAAGAAAGAAAATTCAAGTTTCAAAATTTATCTATGTTGTATTTTCATTGTATGGACGGTAAATGGACCTGGATCCATTGTCTGTTTAACCTATCTAATGGACATAGTTGCTGCAATTAGGCCCAATATCAAATTTTTATCCAAATTTGATGCTGCCAAACTCAATATCAATGTAAAATTTGAGCCCAATAATCATTTTTAACCTAAAATTTTATGGTACCAGGCCCATACACTAAATGTTTATTTTATCAGGCCCAATGTCCATTTTTAAACTAAAATTTTCATTCAAAACCTTAATACACTAATTATAAGCTTAACCTGATACAATATTTCACATATACGACACTTAATTAACTTTCAAATATATACAACATTTAACATAAATAAAAGTAAAAAACCAAAAAAAAAAACTATACTAGACCTCACATGATTGGAAAATAAAAAGGCTAACATAAAAAGCTATACTCATCAAATAAAGGTAAAAAGGGCTTTGGTTAACGTAAGGGAAGGTGTTAGCCTTACATGATTGGAAATAAAAGCAATTGGCAACTAATAGAGAATAGAGAAGACTGTCAAACCAGTTTTAGGATCTGATGGATCATCGCAAACAAGTGAGGAGTCAAGCTAGACCGTCTTTAGAAGGGGGACCTGTTAGCATTCTAACTATAATATGTTGGTTAGCTAGCCAACTTAGGCCCAATGTAAATGGGCTTTTAGCAAAGATGTCGAAAAAAATCAAAAAGACACTAACTATGGCTGAGCAGAGCTATTTAATGGATGGAGATGAAATTCATAAAGATATTGTACTAAACAAATGAGATTGAAAGATAGAATTTGGAACTTGACTATAAATGGGCTAACTAGAAATGTAAATGGGCCTAATTGCATGCCTGGATTTCACCAATCAAGAACTAACTAAAAACCTAAAATTGATGAATGGGAATACAACATCTTCAAAAATGAAATGCAGTAGTGTTCAAACCAGGTTGCGCTTGCTAAATCTGGACTAAGCCCAGTTTATATTGGACTCAACATCGTCCTACTTTCTTAAGCGCTTAGCCTATAAGTACATGATGCTTATAACTTAGTATTTTAGCCAATCCATGGATGAAATATGAGTGAAAGATGATGATTCTCCATGGGAGAATAAAGTGTGAGTGAAAGATGATGATTCTCCATGGGAGAAATCTGAAAGTTGAGAATCCTGTGATGGGAGGTGGAGATTGACCACCTCACTCACTCGGGTCTTAAAGTTCGATTTACGTTCAATCTCAACAGACCACTCTCCGTAGACTTAACTGGTGTATGTGGATTGGAAGGTTTACAAATGCCCGTGGGATTAGTTTCACATCTAATATAAGATGGAGATACTCGTGTTATCAAAAGAAAAAAAAATAGTTGAGCATGTAAAATTCTCAGAGGAGTATGGAGGCCGGAAATCTAATCAATTCTCAAGGTGTGAACGTGTGAAAATAAAAAAAATGAAGGCATCCTGTGACAATTAAAGTGTCTCCAAGAGTCATCAGTGAATACCATAAGGTGAGAATCAGATACTAAGGTGACCTCAAGTTCATTAGAATCTCAATAATTATAATATTTGTAAATAAAAGGTTACCAATAATGATGTACATTCTCAACTTAAGTGTGGATTACCTTTCTCAGTGATTGATCTTTCTCCTTGCTAGTGAACCATTATCAGTTTTTAGTATCAATTGTCTTTGAAAGGACATTGATTAACTATTAAGGATTTCCTAACCTTTGTGCTTAATGGACTAATCCATGGAGAAATCCAATGAACTGGTTGAAACTTGAAAGAGAGGAAGCATGCCATGTGTGTGGCGACACCAACATCACCAAATGAATCTGCTATAAACTTTGTGCTGACATTGCTGTCAAAACTAATTTTTTTATGATTAAGGTGTCCAGGTGGGGTAACTCTACAAGAATTGGTCCTCTGAAGTAGGAGTGAGAATCGAACTAAAGACTCTCATTTCTTGACACGGGTTCCTGACTATCACTCAAACCCCTTTGGATTAACACTATACTTTCTCTAAGTGAATTTATACTCTTGCCGATTTTGAGTGGAGTAGAAATAATGTGAAACCACATTATTTGAGGCTAACCATGTTTTTTTCACTCTCTACCAGTTCTCCTTGGAATTTATGAATGCATATTGCAAATCTAATCATATAATAAAATTGAGACTAATAGGAATACTTTTTGAAGTGTGAAAGCACAAGAAAGAAATAGGATTTCATAATCCACATGGACTGTGACAGTAAACATAATACATTTTATGTGTTCTTTCCTCGTTAGTTTCTCTTATTATTGTTCTTATTTTATGTAGGCAGGTCATTAGTCTATAAAGTGAAGATAAACATTATGTTAGTGACGATTTTTTTTATTTAATTTGTGGGTACACCGACATTCAATTGACCTATGCTAACAAAGTTTTGGTCAAACTTTGTATGTTGATTGATTGCTGCAACTTGGAAGGTCTTCTTGTAGGCTTTCATTCTCATCATGAAACTGATGAAGACATTACAATGCCTTTTACTATAAACATTTTAACCTCTCAACCCCTTATTATAACAGTAAAATCTGGGTCCCTTAGAAGTAAAAAACAATGTCTACCATAAAATATTATTCATCCATCACCTTTAACTTTCATATATAGAATTGAAATAGATCACCTGATAAAATTTAAAACAAAGTATGTTCAATTCCTTTTTACTATATTTTATCCAATTTCAAAACTTTTTAAAGTATTTTGGCCTCTAAATAAATCCCTTAGTAGAGGAAACTTGGTTGACTTTGTTAATTTTTTCTTAGCCCTAATTGAGGATTTTTTGTCCCTATTCATGGATTATGTACTGTCTAAATTGGTAGTTGTAACATCTCCAACACAGAAAACACAAAGAAATATTTTGGTTTTCTTTCTTAAGCCTTCATGTTCCTTGCACATTCCAACCTAGTTCATTTTGGCTCAGTCAACCCTTCAAAATTCTTTTCTCTCTTAACGTAATGAAGTCATAAAATATGCATATGACTAGAACCAATTGTTAGAAAACCATGACATGATAATATTCTTAAGGTAGAATTCATTCTAAAAAACTAGTTGTTGAGAGAGGGTGCGTCAAGTGTTATTTGGAGTCATTGATTTCTCAAATTAATCGATGTGGAACTTTTGTCACTTTCACACCATTTTCGATTGAATATTTCCCAAATCAATTCACATGTTGACTAATAGAACCAACAACCCAACCCTTGGTGGATGGAATGAGGCTTTCATGATGATGTTGATAATGACAACAATGACAACGATGATGGGATAAGATGACCGTCACAAACCAAAAATTTCCATACATTCAAACTTCCATCATTCATTATTTGTGACACCATTTAAGTATCATTAAAGCTCAACTAATTGCCTCCCGTCTCAGTAAGCAGGAGATTACGGGTTCGAGCCCCATTACCTAACTTTGGTGTGTCTTATGGGTAGTGGGCATTAATTTGTTGGTCATAGAGAAAAAAAATGATAATTTCTTTGCTCCCATTTGCCTCAACAGCCTTCATATTGATTATTAAGTTGGTCATCCCAATAAAATGGAAAAAAATAATAATAATAAAGCAAGGACTATGAGCCTCCAACTCAATGTAAATGGCTCAAGAACATGGAAGAGATGTTGTTTCTACACATGCAACGAAGAGCTTAGGGCATCATTGTGCACTCTTACACCTTTTGGAACATCTAATGTTTATATAAAGGGAACAGAAATGAATGCCTTAGTTTATATCCCGCAGTTACTCTTTCCTATTATTTTAGACTTGGGCAAGTTGGCAATGATGATTATGTAGCGATGAAAACTCCATATTTAACCAATGCTTCTGTCAAATATTAATTTCTAATCAAACATAACTTTATGCAAGCTCTTATGTTCAAAAGGCTAGAGTTATAGATGATACTTTCAGATATATTTTTTTATGATTTGATACAACGATTATAAATTTATATTCTACCTAATTATATGTAGATAGGGCCGGCCCTGAGATCCCCTAAAATCTCAAGGGACTAGGCGAAGTGAGATTTCAGGAGCCCTTTGTGACTTGTATATTAAGGAGTTTAAGGGTGTCGGGGCCCTTTTTGTCTAGGGGCCCTAGGTGGCAGCCTACACCGCCTATGCCCAAGGCCGGCGTTGCATTGAAAAGAAGTTCTTTATATTTTGGCACGACAAACAGTGTGTTGTAGCATGTAAAAGTAACCATTTGTTTACAAATTAGTATCTTAGAAACAAGATGACTGAATTGTGAACTAATCAATTCATTTTGGAATTTGTAATGTATATCCAGATTTCTCTATTGTATGTATGAAGTCAGGCACAAGAAAGGCATGTCTCAAGCTAGAAACTTTTAAAGGATGAACTTTAGATGCCCCAACATGTTGGAATAGAACATATTCTTTGTAGAATATATTTTGAATTCTTATGATACTAGGATCTTAAAAAGAAATTGTTGTTAACAATTTCTTATTTATAAACTGTAACTTGTAATACTATGTGCAGATAACATACAAGATACTGACATGATGGGGTACCATTGTGACCCATTTTGGAATTACTGTTACTTTTTTTTTTTCTGACTTACACCTGTAGATATAAAACTTTGGCTGTCTGCAGAATGGCTGATTTTCATGTTAAGAATTAAGGACTGAATATTTATTGACATACAAGAATTGATATGAAGGGGCACCGGGTTTGAAGTTAACAAAAATTCCACATTATCTCTACTAAAAACCAATGATTCGTTATAACACTTGAAGCACCCTCCTGGCTAGTTTTTTAGAGTGGGTTCTACCTAAAGAATGTTAACATAGTTTTCTTTATGGTATCAGAAGGTTCTACAGGTATCTCCACGTGTAACAGCTGTACGTGAGGGAGGTGTGAAGTTGATAAAAAGCCCCACATCGCTTGGATTGAAAAACTAATAACTATATAACAAGGTACCCTCCTCTCAATGGGACTTTTGTCACTTCACACACGCACCCGGCACCATTCTGAATCAGATATGATGGACCTATTATAGGTGGCCATGAATTATAGATATATCCATCCATTCTTTGGCCATTTTCTGTTGAATGTGGACCTTTGCAGACTCGGATTACTTTTCTTTGGTTATTGAGGTCCTCATAAGCAGAAACCTCCTAGTGAAACTTGCATTTATGGGTAGAACATTGAATATTTCCTCTCACACCAGGTACATACAAAACTCATTTTGCAACCTATAAATCAACCATAAAATGTTCCACCAAGACAGCAGAAGAAAGAAGAGTTGCAGTACTGTCTGGTATACAGCCCATAGCAATTTATACACCTTTATTGCCTTTCACTCTTCAACTTTTTCAAGGAAACTATACTATTTAAGTACATGTTAAGAGGTTTTTAGAATGAAGCTTTGAAATTATACAAGATTAGGGCTTTTGCACCTGCTTGACCAAAGATGAGAAATAATTTCCTCATTAATTGACAAATCAACTTCAGTTCACACTATTTACAGAGCTAGATCCAAGAATAAACATGGTTAAGAAGCTAAAAACAAGAAAGGTTGAAATCATCTATAGGAAATTGTCCACAGTTTTAAGCTGAACAACCTATTAGGATTTTTAACTAAACTAAATCAGCATACCCTTACAGTAGAAAATAATCAAGGCAAGGATCATCCCAAATCTGACATAATTAAGGTCTCAAGTGTCGATTAGTGTGAACATAAACCGTTGACACAATGCTACCCAATTGTCCCAATCGTGCTGGCGTTTCACAGGCAGGTGAAGGAAGACTGGCATGATTCCAAATCGATCGCTATCGTTCACATGGGAGCTTCACTGCGGTCGGTGATTTAGCTCATAAAATAATCTCAAAGCTCGATGCGATTAACATTAATTAAGTCGGTATGGACCCTTTTAATTGGTCTCCTTTCGAAGACGGACAGACGGCGAGCGAGGATCGTGGGTCGTCTGCACAGAAAGTAGCCTTCTGAGAAAGTAGAAACATGCACTAGTATGCATCTTTCAGGCAAATTGGTGCTGGTCACATGGATTGAATTTTTTATCAGGTGGTCCATGAATTGCCCCGGTGCTTGCATTTGTTTATTTGAAGATGGTAATGGGGGTTAGTTTCTTGATTATAATAAGCTACACCTGATTAAGATATTCCTTAAAATAATATTGTGCACTTGGTTTGTAGTTGTAACGGGTTCCTAATCTTCCTTCTCCCCTCTAAAGGGAAGATAACAATGGCCCTCAACACCAAGTACCCATGCACAACAAAATCTCACACGTGTATGTCACACGTATATGCATCTACCTTGGCTATGTACGTTGCATTTGTATCAAACCAAAATACAAATTATTGGGAACTGTTTACTTCATTAAGGACAAGTTCTTCAATGACATTCAGTTCAAGGCATTCCTAGTAGTGAACAAGGGAAGATGAAAACCCTAAAAAGATACACAGAAATCTTGCTGTCTTGGTGAACTAAATCAATCTATTCTTGCTGTGAGAGAATCATGTTTGTAGCTAAGCTTTGAGTACATAATCTTCATTGTCATTGTAAGAGGTCATTTATTTCATTTATATAGAATTTGTGCTTTGGTAAAGCTCTAACTTCTCTTCCTCTTGAAGAAACCTCCTACTCTCAAGTTTTCCTCAAAATGTTTTTGGCCTTGGCCTGCTTGATCTCCTTGTCACAAATATCATTCTCTGATATTTGTGACATTGATTGATCTTGTACATAACTATCCATTTTAAAGGCCCCACACAAAAAAGATCGAACCTAAAATTCCTTCTCATTGGGTAAACTTAAGGCCCAGCCACACCTTGAAACTTGACCTAAAATTCCATTTTAACATAGCTCAAAAGTTACCACTTCGACGGTGAAGTCCTATGGGATGAACTTATATGGATGGGCCAATGAGCTTATATTTGATGGGCCACACATGTGGACCATCAACGTGTTATTACCACCTGTGGCCCACCTGATGGATGGTCATGGTTGACTACAGCAACTTGTTACATTAAGGGTTCCAACTCTTTCATAGCTTGGGCTGTGGCACATGAAAGCAATCAGAATGCAGTGGTTAGTTCAACATCCTCTGCATCATCATTAAAGTTACTCGTTTTAGATTAGCTTTTTAACTATGACTTACCATTATTTCGTTGAATCACATAAAACATCATTATCTATTACAATGTCAAGACAGATTAAAATCAAATGAACTGAGTTGTTAAGTTTGAACTCTGAACTTCAACTCACTCATTATGCTCTTGACTCAAATTTTATTCAAGAAAGAATGAAATGGCCAAATGGGCGAAGACAAGAGAAATTAATGCAGTTGGGGATTTAGAGGGAAAGTGGTTGTGAGAAGTGAGGAAGCATTGATTTCAGGGCTGGTCTTGGGAACGTTGGTCTTCTTCCTCCTCTGGGTGTTGGGGGCATTTTGGGAAGGAGCCGGCAAATTCGAGGATGAGGACGAGAAGAAACCGGACCGGTCGTCCCGGAAACTAGGCTGTAGATTCTCCAGCCAATTGCAACAAACACTTCTCTCACTTTGTTTATTAAGTAAGAATAAGATGATAAAAAGACGGAAAGCTTTAGACTTCGACTTCCCTCCCTACGCAACTCGAGTGCAGTATTCAAACAACTTCCTGCCTTGTCTTCTACTCAATCTCACGTACTAGAATAAGAGAATTAGGGTTTTCACTTTTCACCCATGTTATATATATAAAAAAAAATATTGGGGCTTTAAATTCCACATTTCGACTATTTCCATTTTTCAGGGGGGAAATGGTACCCAATGTTTGAACTTATCGCAGTCGTATAGGTCGTGTTGGGTTAAATATGCTACTAAATTGTTTGGAGACTATGAATTTGATGTTATAAAAAAATTATAGAAGTGTCTTATCCGATGCCCTTTACCGACGGAGAGATGGAGGTCTTGGATTTCTTCGTCAATAAAAAAAAAATATAGAAGTGTCTTAACTCAATATGAATTTATGGCTGTGTAACAACTAAAAAATGAAGATATACTTGACATAATATTTTAGTCTTCACAAACAACAATTTGAATTAGGTGAACTGAGGGGTTGATTTGGTTGTCAAACGTGCCCTTTTTTGCATGAAGTCTTGGAATTTATACAAATAGGGACACTCTCCATTGTTCTGTACACAGTATGTACGAATTAGGAGGTTTACACATACCTTAAGAATTAATCATGTGAGGCGTCTAGAAACCTTTAATTTTAAAAAAGAAAACAGATTTAAATTAGGTGATTGCATAGGGCAGCATGAACTTATTCGCAAATTACTCCCGTCACTGTAGGTCTTAAGTTTTCATCCATTAAATGATGGTGAGATAGTCATAGGTGATGGATGAAATTATTGAGATGTGTATGATTTGAACTTGTGAATCGAGACTTGGTAAGATAGGAGCAAGACAATGATTTATGAATTTTAAATCCATTTTGTTGGGCAAGCTCAAACCTATATATATTTATTTATTTAGTTTTTACTAGGTAGACTCGAGTTTCATCTGCTCAAAGTTTGTCTTTATTGTGAAAATACTTTATATTTTATCAGATCTAAGCCAGGTCAATGGATCTTAATTGGATTCTCATGGGCATGGAGTAGCATTGTATTGGAGGTCCCAAAAGTATAGTGCCCCCGGTCTTCTGGGTGAAGCTATCGAGGTGTTGAGACCTTTTACATCTTTTAGAATATATGCAATCCTCTCTACTCATACATATCGGACAACTCTACAAGTAGTGACTTTTTGGAATGGAATGAAAATCGAACTCAGCACTCCAACTTTTTGAGATGGGTTCTTGACCATCACTCCGACTCTTTTGAGTTAGATACCGGTATCTATATTGTCTACAATGTGAAGATTTATATTAGTAATATCTAATATCTGATAATTGTTAAATTAAACTGAAAGGAGTGCCAACACTCAATTATCCAATGTGTCCATCAGAAGCCAAGCTGGGAGTCAAATTATCAATTGGACCCACGATCCGAGGCCCATGCCAAAGTCAAGCAGTCAAGGTCTTAAAAGGTTATTCCAATAAAAAATTACATCTCTAGAAAAATTGAAATTCATCATCTTTGAAATATTATTTCATCTTAGATTAATTGGATTTCAAACGATCAAACTTTTATGTAAAAGTGATTAGAAGAAGAAAAAAAAAAACAAGAAATAAGTCAAATAAAGTTTTGTCAGTTTTCATTTGCAAAACCAAAAGAAGATGCATACTAATTACCAATGGACTTTCTCTTGACCCTCCAAAATTTTGATAGGGACTGAGAATGACCTTCAATTGTTCAAGTCAAGCACACTTTCTTCTGTGCATGATAATATTTTTTTGAATACAAGGACATTATATAAAACTTTAGATGCACGCGACTTCTACAAACAATGGGCATCGGGTGACTAAACGATTCGAATCTAAGACCTCTGATTCTTTAACCAAAGTGTCTTCCAGTTAAACTACTCAAAATTTAAAGAAATGGATGTGACCAGATTGTTTTAAATGTAAAATAAATATGAAAATTTAAAAAAAAAATTAATGACCAGAATATCATTATAATCAGATTGAGATAGTGTTATAGATATTCATAGTTCATTAAAATAAAATATCGAATCTCGACATCTTTTCATAGTAAATGCTGGAATGCAAAATCAACTATTTATTTTTATGAGATTCAGTTGTACGATAGAATCTTTAATCTACATTGTATCATGGTGTATTCAATTTAATAGTAAACAGTTTTAATGAATAAACTAATATTTAAGTTTATTTATAATCATGGGAGAAATTGAAATATAATATATTTTTTATTAAAAATAGATCATATATAATTAACTCAACTTTACCATACTTAATCATGTGATCAATCTCATCTTTAGAATTGAGCATAGGACGCTCGTTATTTGACTAGGAAGAAAAAAGGAGTAATTTTCTCAATCCAAGACTTGAATTATGAGAAAGATGGTGAGAATCTATGGCCTAGATGCAATGTCATGCTTAGCTCCAATAAAGGTGTTGTCATACTAACTTCACCATACACGTGTTCTCTTCCTGGCCCTACTTCGAATATTTAGGGAGAAATAATGATATCAAGTGCCTCTGATGTTTAAAACGTTGAAATTGAGTAAAATGGCTTATAAATCATTTTTAGTCTGAAGTTTGAGTATCGTAATAATTGTAGGAATATTTTGCTGTTGGAAAATCTCACCAAACCAGTTGCATAATGATAATAATGGAAGCAAAATAATCAACGAAATAAATCAAGCACACACTATAATAGCACAACAGAATTTACGTGGAAAACCCCTTCAATGTGAATGGTAAAAATCATAGGACAATTTCCAATCAGATCCACTAATCAAATCAAAACAGTACAATATCCTTCTGAAACTCATGTCCAAAGTCTTAAGATTACAATTGCAGAAAGTAATAATATTGTTTAAAGAATACTTAGAATCAACCCTGCCTCAGGTTTGTCGAAGGAGACACCGGATCTGATGTCAGACTTCAATCACCTTCAGATCACACGATCATGGATACTGTAGAAGCTGAACTGAATTTCAGAGGATTTTTTTTCCTCTCGCTAGGGTCTCTCTCGTTTGCTAAAAATGACATGCACTACAGGCCTCACACTAGGACTCCTTTTTTTTTTTTTAACTTTGTGTTTAAGCAATGGTGGGGCTGGACTCCACAACATTTGCATCCAAAGTTTTACCTATTGTCCTTGTATTACAAAAGAGGTAAGAGTCTTTGAATTCTCCAATAAAAATAAAAAAATATATGGTTTATAAACTGATGTTTTAGCTCAAATTTATAGTAGTTGAAAATGACTTTATATTTGAGCACTCTCAAATTTTTTAATTATAGAGACATTATATCTGCCATCTTTTTTACAAATGTTACTATTCAAGTCATGAAAAATATAAATAGTAGTTTGTAACATTGAGAGTCATTGACAATCTGCCACGTGTCCGTTAGAGTTTTTAGGTGTAGGCCAAACTAAACATAAAATAGGTTTAAAAGGCTTAATTTTTGACGTCTCATCGATCAAATATCGACCAATCTGTCTCTAAACAGCCAATGTAAAAGCTATCGTAATTGTGAAATTTTTTGTATATTACTGTCAAATCAAAACTTTTGAAATTTTAAATAGCTCAGTAGAGTTACTCACTTATGCCTTTAAAGAGGCATTGGATGTCTTAATCAAATGTAATGAATGAGAGAGCGATGATTGGATCATCTAATTTTGCAGTCACGGATTCTCGGCACGAAATCTCAGGAGAAAGAGAGAGAGAGAAAGAGTTGGGCATTGCTTTCTCGATTACGACCTGCCTTCTTTTATCTTTGCTTTAGGTTCCAACTTCAAGCCCAAATCACTTCTTTCCAAATTCCATCCATCATAAAATGTCAATATTGTCTTCAACATTGTCACCCTCCTCACACTTGCACTACTTCTTCAATCAAAATCGTCTAAATAGTGGGCCTCCTTTACCTCACATGTCAACAGCACAAGTGGTCAATATAATTTTTGATAAATTTAAATTCAAAATAAAGAGGGTTTGACGTAACGTCAAGAAATTCACTTTAAAAAAGTAGGAGTTCTGAGTTCGATTCATACTTTACTTTCAAGTATCACTCTCTATAGAATTACCTTTAATGTTTAATTGGGTGCTCTAAGAGACATGGATACTTTACTATAGAAAATAGTTTGAGCCAAAAACTTTGACAAGTCAATGTATTAGATAAGAACCAATATCACAGTATGTTTTGTCAATGATTGTTTTGAAATTAATTTTCAATAATCATATAAAATTCAAAAAAATTTGTAAGTTCTTCGAGGTTCTTTAAAAGTAAATAAATCATTAAATTAGAATAAATGATAATGAAAATGGCCTTCATTAAAAAAGAATGAAAAAAAATTAGAATCCAAAAGTTCACCCTAATTTTATGAAAAATGATTACTGATTATAGATGATA
This sequence comes from Chimonanthus praecox, assembly GCA_022113865.1. Taxonomy (NCBI): domain Eukaryota; kingdom Viridiplantae; phylum Streptophyta; class Magnoliopsida; order Laurales; family Calycanthaceae; genus Chimonanthus; species Chimonanthus praecox. Next base: position 49,249,903 of record CM039091.1, read on the forward strand.
ATATTGAGAATGGAATTAGAGTAAAATTTAAAATTTATTTAAAAACCATTAAAAACATTGGTCTAATTAATCCTGATGAACAAAAAACAAACATAACCTATATTGGAACTTGCAAGATCCGTTAGCTATTCACTACTGTTGTTTCCACACTTTTATTGCTAAGTCTGTAGGCAATTGATTCTCTCTCTTAAAAAATTTAGATGAAGGTAATTTTTAGGTCCAATTCAGCGATAAAACATATATACACAAACTGTTAGACTGATGAGGGAAAGTGAATTTAATTTTAAATGGAAAAATAATACTCATTTAATTAATTATAATTAAATGAATTTTTATTAATAATAATAACAATAACAATGATTCTAACCAATTAAGCTTGTTCATCACCGTTCTTTATTATGATTAAGATGTTCATGTCTTTTAAAGCATTCGATTAATCTTCGAGACATGTGCAAGCTTCACTACTCACACAATCTACAGAGAGTAACCCTTTGGAATGGAGTGAAAATCAAACTCAGGACTCTCATTTCATGAGACGAATTCCTAACCATCACTCTAACCTCTCTTTGGATTTTTTCATCACTATCATAAAGTTACGATATTTCCAAAAGTCAAATAATAATATAATCTTCAAAGCCAATGAATGATATAGAACCATAAAATGCTAATGACTAGTCAGGGGTACAATCAGACCCTTTTGGAACTTACAATTGTATCAACCCTTTATGAAAAACTTAAATTTATTCATATTAGAACCTTAGATTCCATGATCTAACATCAAATATGGTGGGCCGTGAAAAGGTGAAAAGAGTCATGTATGAAAAATGTTGAATGTTACTTAGTTAAGGTGAGATAGAATTCATCACTTTTTTTTTAATATAAGGTATGATGTCATTCAAAGAGGGAGGAACTCCCAAAAGAATTTACAAAAGAGGGATGCCAAACTGCCTCACAACTGGTAAAGAAATGAGTAAAGCACAGAAGACGGCCTGAAAGATAAAAAAGTTTAAGGCTAGTGATCTTTCCATCGATATTTTGTATTTAGCGATATAGATTTTAGTGTATTCTTGATTTTATTCTTTACAAAAACAGTAAAATTTCGTCAAGTCGATTTTTATTATTTATGTGAATTTCGTTGACTGTTTATAAATTTTTGATATTTTTTTTAATACAATACAGTAGATGAAGGTTAAATTGAATATCACAGTAGAACCTATATCTATAAACAAAATGTCCGTAGTGGATCGCACTCCAAAGAGCAACAGGGAGGATTGGTTGGCGTTTGGCAAGGAGGTGTTGAAGGGTGGTTGGACAGACTTCGTAAAGCGCGACGGAGACAGATGCCATCAGAGTCATGTAGATGTGACTATGTGAGAGAGAGAGAGAGGTGGGGCCCACCGCACGGGAGGCCTCCTGACCCGACAAAGAGCATCTGGGCTTCATGGGTATCCGTAAGATCGCACGTGGCTCATGTTTGCGTGCGAAGTCCAAGGCCATCTCTACCTCATGCCCCGACCCCGAGTAACAAATCTCGGCACAAAATTTTCAATATGAATACGAAAGAAATAATCTGAAAAAAATAGTGACTATTTTTATAAAAAAACATATTTTTCATTCATTAGTGTTTACTATATAATTCTATTTTTTTTACTTTTTTTATTCTTATCATTTTTTTAATTTTTCAAATATTTTTTAATTAAAATATTAATTGACATGTTATTTTTAAATATATATAAACTTTTCTTTTGTAAAACTATAGCAGTTAATATTGGATTTAAAGAAATTCAAATTAATTATATTTTAATCATAGATTAGAAATTTTAATTATTTTACTCATTTATAAATTTTGACTAAAGTAACTAATATAATTAAAATATTACATCAAAGAATTAATTATGACTGAAATTTATAACTAAATTTCTAATATTATAGCATTAGATAATTTTAATATAATTTTTGTATGACTGAAATTGTATAAGTGTCATGTACAACTAGTCTTTCTCGGCATATGCACACCTCCCTACACACATGTCAGATTCAAACGGTGAGACATTATTCTGTACATATCCCACATAAAATAACCCTTCATTAGAATTAATAGAGATTGAACTTAAAACCTCGATGCTAAAATCTTATATCTTAATCACTAAGACTATAATTTAATATGATAAGTTAACAACTATTTTATATACTATTTTAATAGTGAATTGATTTTAAATTTTTTTACTATAATAATATATTCTTGAATTAATATGTATATATGATGGATACATTTCAACTTACATCATAAATTATACTCTCTCTATCCTAAATTAGTTCTCCTATTTGGATTTTAGAATTGTCCAAAAATAGTTGTCTCATTTGTATTGGAGTAGTATAAAATGTATTGAAAGTAGATGAGATCACATGAAGTGTTATCGTTATATAGAGAGTTCCTTGAAAAGTACAAATATTTCAAATGAGATAACTAAAATGGCACAGAGGGAGTATAAGATAACAAAAATCCAAATTCGAGCTTAGTCATCCGATCTGGACCCGTGATCCACTGTACCGCCCCGCCGCCCAAGCGCATTGAAGAACCGTCGCTAACATTGCGCGCCTACGCCACTCTTATCATCTCCTCCTGTACACAGTACAATGGCCAGATTCCCAGTTGCAACACTAGGGCATTCAGGTTCAAACTGGTTGATCAATTAATGGGACATCACCCTCCCGAAGACTACCTTACATGAAATTCAAATTCTATCTTTGAATGATTAATTCATATGTGCCATAATAAAAGTCTCGTATTAATTCAAATTCTATCTTTGAATGATTAATTCATATTGTGCAATAATAAAAGTCTTGTATTATTAATTTGAGAAATTAATAATTGGTCCCCGTTTACACACTCGGTTTGTCTCTCTATACGCGTGCTTAAAAAATAACTTTAAAGTTTTAAAGGAGATTTTATTATTTAATACACTATGCACATTATTTTTTAAGGACTGTGTATTTTCAAAATTTCTCAAATTGAATATCCGGATTAATTACGATAACCTGATAAACTCCTAAATGTATTTTCGGTACACCCTAGGGATACCTTTATTTGTAAAATACTGTGTTTTAAATATTTAGGAGTATCAAAAGACTTTTAAATCTTAAAGTATTTTTATCAGGTTATCGTAATTAGTTCGGATATTCAATTTGAGAAATTTTGGAAATACACGGTGCTTAAAAAATAACTTTAAAGTTTTAAAGGAGATTTTATTATTTAATACACTATGCACATTATTTTTTAAGCACTGTGTATTTCCAAAATTTCTCAAATTGAATATCCGGACTAATTACGATAACTTGATAAAAATACTTTAAGACTTTAAGGTCTTTTGACACTCCTAAATGTGTTTTCGGCACATCCTAGGGATACCCTTGTTTGTAAAATACTATGTTTTAAATATTTAAGAGTGTCAAAAGACCTTAAAGTCTTAAAGTATTTTTATCAGATTATCATAATTAGTCCGGATATTTAATTTGAGAAATTTTGAAAATGTACAATGCTTAAAAAATAACTTTAAAAAAAAAAATCGATTTATTCTAATGAATGAGTGATTCATTAGAATGAATCGATTATAAAATCAAGTCATTCGAATGAACGGATGAACAGTAATGCGCGTTACTGTTCACCCGATTCATTTGAATGAATTGATTTTATAAAGGGGATTCGTTCGAACGAATCAAAATTAGATGGGTTATATGTCCATTCGTTCGAACGAATGTCGAAATGAATTGGGAATTCGTTCAAACGAATGGAAATGCAGGTGCAAAATGGTAATTAGGCACTCGCACCCGGAAACGGGTGTGTAGAGGCAGAAAAACTGAGTGTGTAAACGGGGACCCTTAATAATTTCATATAACATTTGAAGCACCATTTTTTCAAGGGCTAACTTTAGATTTTGAGTTCTTTCTTTTTTGAATTTACGTTTGAGAAACTATAGGAAACCCAACAAAAAACCCTCATGGGTGATACTCATTGCCCTTAGGGTACAGCAGGTGAGGTCATAGGAACTCGAACCTGACACTTCACGCTTTCTGAGACAAGAGATTACCAATTAAACTATACTATTATGAATTCTATCTCAAAAATGTTATCATAAAATAACATCTTCCATATAGACATCTTTTAAAATCATTCTTTCTTAAAAGTAGATATTCTCACAAAATGTCTAAATATTCATTATTATCATAATTACTTTTTTTTTTTTTTAATTTACTTGTTTAGGGTCATACAACTGAAAAATTAATGATCAACTAATTAGGTTTTCATCTTTGACCCTTTACATTTAACCTTTTTACTTGTAAAAAAACATTTTGCTTTGTTTTTCTACAAAATACTTGATAATGTCAAATTACTTGATTGTTTACAAGCATAACATGTGCAAATGGGAGAGTATTTGTGTTAATCATATGCCATATTATAAATAATTCCTAATTTTGTCATTATCCTAGTCTAATCGCATGCTGATTCAGATTAGAGGTATCAGATTCCAATAGTGTTGACTGTTTTAAATATACAACCAACATATCAAAGCCAAATAATGATTACAATCTCTGCATAATTTATCATATTATCCAATTAGCCTCTCCCCATTTACCTGATACTAGAGAATAGAGATGCAAACTTTGCTGTTTAAAGATTTGGTAAGCGTATGAGTTTTTTTTTAAAAAAAAACTTGTGAATTTATGGTCACTTCATCTTCCTTTTAGCTTCTCTTTTGCAAATGTGCATATGTTTTTAAACAATTATATGTGTAACAAATTGTGAATTTTCTAAGGGTGAAATTCTTTTCTTCTCATATTCATCTAACACTGTGAATTATATTCGTATCCAATTTCAACCTATTTTGAATTAATTTTACTATTAAATTAAAAATTCATTCAAAATTGCTAATTTTTGAACTCTTGAAAGTTATAACTTTCTAAATCCAATAGACTTGATTTTTTCTAGCGTAACCAATTATATAATTTTATATAGTCAAATAAAGAATTAAAACTTAAAAAGTTGATTTAAATAAATAAGATATATACAAATAATAATGGATATGAATCTTCAATTTATATGTCAAGGTTATTCAATGGGTAGCGATCTTCTCATGGGCATTTTGTGTAAAGTTTTACTAGAATGCCCATTTTACCCTTCGAACTGACTTGCCAAACCCTTACAATCGGCTCGCCGGATCATTGACCATTCCACTGCGGTGTAAATCAGCTCACTGTCTGGATCACTGACCGGCTCACTAAAATTTATCTAAGTGAGACTATTTTTTCATACAGAATAACAAATCGGATCACTGACCGGATCACTGATTTTTTTTTAAATGCTTTCGTACGGCAGTGAAAGGGTACATGAGCAATACCCTAAATCCCGTATCTCGTTAGACAAAATGACCGTGGGAGGATCGCTACCCTATTCAATTCGTAATTGGTTACTATTTTTTTCTATATTTAAAACCTTCTGGTGACAGAAAAAATTGAAATTATTTCATTCATATCGAATAATAAGAAAATTCAAGTGTTTGCTTTCCTTGTATGTCGTGAATTAAAAGATTTCTTAATTTCGAGACTTCGTCTGGATGAAAGGTAAGTTTTGCAGAAGTTTTTCTTATGTAGAGTTCTCCTTGAACATGAGTTTCACTTATTTTGCTTGGTAATTACGATAGAAAAATGTATAAGAGGAAAAAAACTAATGGTAATAAAGAGAGGTAAAGTAATTGCCTGTGAAGGGATTTTTAGATTTGTGCTTGGAGGAGAACTTTAGGAGGGTTATCTTTCTTTTCACCCCTCTCTCCCTGCTCCAAACGCTGCTTGAGTAACTTCTATTAAATGGGTTGATAAACATGACTCGGCACAAAAAGACTTTACTATTAGTTATATGAAATTAAACAAGCAACTTTAAGCTAACTTGAGTGTCTATTTTGAATAGGGAGAGTGTACATTTATCATGAATAAATCCTATATAATTGAAGATAATTGAGAGAGAATGAATGATATAACTTTAAGAGAAAATTCTTAATCTAATTATCATAATTTTTTGAGATAGACTATAAAAAATCAATAATTTTATGAAAAAATAAATTTTCAGAATCTAAAATTATAATACTATTATAATGAGATCGAGTTCAAATTTTATATCATTAATATTTTTATCACTGTCTATCTAATCTATTAAAATATGTATGACTGACCCTGAAAAGGAGGACTTGAGAAGTCCCCTACAGTTTTCGAAATTAAATTGTAAGCGTTTTTCTAGTTTGACATTTGGCCCCCTGTTCTGAACTTTCTTTTAATCGGTTTTGTCTCTTCTTTAGACCTCCGGTCTTCCCTCCTCTTTATGTATTTGCTCTTGTTAGTAACTAAATTCAATTCAAATCCATTTTCTATTTTTAGTTTTTTACAAAGTTTTAATATTTAATTAACATAACTTGGCTTGAATTTTTCAAACTCAACAAATCACATCCTAGAATTTCTTTTTAAAAATTTTCATTTTTAATATTTTCTAATTTTTAGAGCCCATGAAATAGTGCATTGATTTCAGAAGAATTTTGATAGAGAAGTTTGTTAAAGGTATAATTGGGATTTCTAATTATATGTCACTTTATAAAAACAAATTATAATCGCTTAATGAATAAACGATCAAGATTTATTTGATGGTTACATGTAAAATGTAGGTCAATTCTTTCAACCTCACTAAAATTAATCATAAAATCTCCTTTTTAATGTTTTAATCATTCTTTTGTATGATTTTTCACTATTAGGCAAGGGTTTAAACTTTGAAATAAAAGGATCCATAGATATTTTCTTAATAATGGACTCTAAACATGGCCAAACCATAGTGACAAATACCGTTCTCGGGATATTAACGGCAATTGGTAATAACGGGATATTTTTAAATTCTCGGATTTTTATCGGGAATTTAACGGGAAAATCTCGCTGAAATTATAATATTTAAAAAATAAAAAAATAGAATAAATAAAAAAATTAATGAAATAAAAATGGTATAGGGAATTTACCGGGAATTTCTCGGGAATTTACCGGAAATTTATCGGGATATTATCACGTTATTAACGTTTATCGCGTTTTTAACGTGATTTTATCGGAAATTTATCGTTTGGTGATAAAAACGTTTTTAACGCGGTAATGGTATTTTGCCGATAAAAACGCGGTAAATTTGAAAATACCGCCGATATCGCCAAACCAGGGTCAGAATATCGGCCAATATCGACCGTTTTTAAAAAAAAAAAATTAAGAAGAGAGAAAATGTCGGTTGATAATGAGATATCGGTCGAGACCATTTTTTCGACTCCAGAGCTAAACCATTATGTCAACTCTAGAGGTAAGGAAGATTTTTTTATACATGGAGGACTTGATGTACGTACTAATGATAACATAGTTTTGGTTGACAAAATTTAAAAAAACATGACCGGTCAATATAAATTTTTAATCTTAATTCAATTATTTAATTAAGCTTCAATATGCCACGCTAGTTGATGAGAGTTACTTTGGGAGGAAAACAATCGGCTGTGTTTGGATGGAGGGTAAATTTTCATAACAAGATTTAAATTTTTAGAAACTTCAGTCAATATTTTTAAAAATTATAACTGAGGACACAACGGACCCACAACATGCTAGAAAACAGTGAAAGTGATGATCAACGGCATTAGTGTGCCGTTTTATACGGTATTATTATTGTGTATATTTAAGTATAATTAATTAAATAGGATAGTGATGAGTATCTTGAAAAAGTTTTTATTTGAATGTAAGAACACATTGATGGGATAAATAAAGCATATTTATGCATATGAAAATATTTAAAAATTAAAAAATAATTTAAATTAATTAAATTGTAGAGGGTTTAAAATACATAACTTGTCCGATTCCAAGTCATTTTGATGGTCATATATTCAAATAAAAACCTTTCTAACATACCTAACACTCTCCTATTTAATAAAATCCATATCTAAATATACGAATAACATTATATACAGCAGTCATTTAAATAAAATATAATATAAGATATTTATATACATTAATCTCATCATAAAGGTGAGTAGGTCTAGCAGATTTTCTAAGTCTTAAAATATAAGTGCTCTGCCACATAATGTTGGAGGATGAATCTCACCATATAGTAAAAAATTGGATGGGTAGATTGCTATGGGGATTACTGAATGGTAAAAATTGTGATATTGAATCTTTTCAGTTCTTCATCTCTAAGATAAAAATAAATATTAAATAATATTTTTTAATAATACTCACATAGGTATAATTCAATTAATTGTCTCTTGTTTCAGAAAGTGAGAGGTTGCGGGTTTGAGTTGGTCTAATCTTGGTGCTTTAAGGATAGTAGACTCATCCATAAGGATTTTAATAGAATTGTGTCCGAATTTCTCACACGTTAATCTAAATATATATATATATATATATATATATCAAATAATCATCAATCAAAATTAAATTTAAATAAAAAAACATACATTCAATTAAAAGAGCTTCTCTTTTATTGAATGAAGTTGACGTGCACAAAATATAATGAAAGATTCAAAGGTAAGGGAGGTTGTCTATGGTAAAGAAAAACATTGACCAAAGCTCTCTCGTGGTGAAGAGAGGAGATAAGAAAAACAAAGGAGGTCTTATATATTTATATATATAGAGGAGAAAGAGAGGGAGGAGAGAGAAAGTGGGGCCAACCACCGCCCCTGAGCACGTTGTCTTACCAAAATGACACCCATCATCAATCCGCTACCTTGACCTAACCTTAACCCCAAGTACCCCAACCCAACTCTAACCAGAAAATCCTCAGACCCAGACAGACCCACCTCTCTCTCTCTCTTCATTCATTTCTTTCTATCACTCCTGTTACACAAGAATTCTCTACCCCCCAACAACAGCAACAGAAGAGGACCCAAATATCTAGATAACATCTATATTCATGGTAGAGAGAGAGAAGATGGAAGATTCAGCTACAAAATTGGTGGGTGATGCCAAAATTGGTGGATAGCAGAGTCGTGGATTTTGAATCTCAAGAGAAAGAGGAAACAGAGAAGGGACTTTGGCCTGTCCTTTGTTTTTCTTCTTCCTTTCCTTTCTCCTTTCTCCTTTCCTTTTGTTTCTACTGTTCCTTTCCCAGAAAGAAGATTTCTGCCTATTCGATTTTTGGAAATAAGAAGATGGATCAATTAACGGCATCAGCTCATGGCCGTACTTTGCCACCTCCTTTCCACACCAGAGACCTCCATCACCTCCACCAGCAGCATCAGCAACCCCAGCAGCAGAATTCTGAAGAAGAGCAGAGTGGCAGCAGTGGTCTCAACCACCGCAAGAAGCGGCGGGACCACGATGGAATGAACGGAAGCAATGAGGATGATAGTAAGGAAATTGGGGGGCCTGACAATGGAGAAGGTGAGATGAGCAGAAGACCGCGAGGTCGGCCGGCAGGGTCGAAGAACAAGCCGAAGCCGCCGATCATCATCACTCGAGACAGTGCCAATGCGCTCCGATCCCATGTGATGGAGATTGCAAGCGGGTGCGATATCACCGAGAGCATCGCCAACTTTGCCCGGCGGCGCCAGCGAGGGGTCTGCATTTTGAGCGGGAGCGGAACGGTCACCAACGTCACACTAAGGCAGCCGGCCTCACCTGGTGCAATTGTTACCTTACATGGAAGATTTGAAATTTTATCCCTCTCTGGGTCATTCTTGCCGCCACCGGCACCACCCGCCGCGACTGGGCTGACCATATATCTGGCAGGAGGGCAAGGTCAGGTAGTTGGAGGAAGCGTCGTCGGCGCACTTCTTGCGTCTGGTCCGGTTGTGATAATGGCAGCATCGTTCGGCAATGCGGCCTACGAGAGGCTCCCCCTCGACGAAGAGGAGCCTCTGCAGATGCAAGGAGGCGGCGGATCTCTTGGTTCGCCAGAATTAATTAGCCAGCATCAGCAACAACAACAGCAGCAGCAACAACAACAACAGCAACAGCAACAGCTTCTTCCTGACCCCAACACACCGCTCTTTCATAGCCTACCACCCAACCTCCTCAACAGCTTACCTCCAGAGGCCTATTGGGCTACCGGAGGCCGGCCTCCATTCTAACCAGAATCGTAAAAAAATCCTGCCTCTTTCTCATTTCTATCATTACCTATATCAGCAATGAAGAAAAGCTGTCGCAGTGAATAGCAGTAGAGAAGAAGGGGTTTTGGGCAGTTGGAGATTCAGGTTTTCTTAATTCTTCAAATTTTCTTTTTGTTCTTGTTCTTGGTGGACTTTTAATTCAGAAACATGTACAAATTCGTGGGTACTTGGTGAGTTCATTCTTATCTACGAGCTGCCATGAATTATCGAAGTAGTTAGAAGAACAAGAGAATGGAAGTGTATTTTCCTTATTTCTCCAACCCACTTCCCCTCTTCTGCTCTAGCTCTGTTGAGTGTCGACATTGATAAATTTACTTGTTGCTAAATTTCATGCTTCCTTTCATTTGTGTGCATGACTATATTATACTACTTCTGTTATTTGTTTCCCTACATTTCACTCTTGTTTACTTTATCCAAAACAATTTAAAACCCAAAATAATATATATAATTAGCTTGAAGAAAAAAAAAAAAGGAATTCCTATATTTTTTTATAACATGGTTATCAAACTTATAATCAGTACATCCATCTCATTCATATCTGTTCAACAATCTCACATAAAATAATCCCCATGTGTAACAGATATGAAATTAGAATTGGCAGGAGCCGTTTCAAAGGGGAAGAAGAATCAATGGTCTAACCATGCAAAAGTATGGGCTTTGGTTCCTTTCCCAATTGGGTTTTGTAAATAGAAATGAATGCAGCCTGTCTTACACGTGCACTGCTCTGAATAAGCTCTTTTCCGAGGCAGCCCTTCTGTAAAAGGGAAATAACAGCAAAGACAAGTGACACACTCGAGCGTTAAAGTTCTCTCCCATGCCCTAAAATTAAGGTAGGAATCAAAGGTGGAAGAGATGGCAAGTGAGGTAAGAAAAGGAAATCAAGGAAAGAGAAAAAAGAAGGGTTTGTCTGGGCATGGGCAGCTGTTCCAAGCCTGCACTTCTGTCAAGAAAGCCCAGGTTCTTTGAACTGCACTCCACTTCTTTCCCTCTCTCCTTTGGCTTCTATTGCTTCCAACTTATCTTCTCCCTCTGTTGCTTGATTCTAAAGCAGCCCTCCAGCTTAAAAGCAGCTTCTTGGATATTCTTATCAGTAGGATTAATTAACTAGCCTACCCCTTCTTTAAGATTTATCTTAAGAGTTCTCCTCTGCGACTCCCTACTATCATTTCTCCTGTTTGAGTTAGTGTGCACTACGGTTTTTGCTTCCATGCATGGAAATTATGCTTCCATGATTCCTTTTCTCCCTTCTTATTGGTTTCACTTTGCCCTCCTTCTCATCTTTTGGGTGATTTTCATAAGTCGGGCTGTTGGGACCTTCTTGTTTATTTCCCTGCAAGGAAATCACTCAAGAATTCTGCTGAGTTGAGCCAGTATGTTTTGAACCACGCTTTGGTCAATTTTGCTTCATGGGCTTCCTCGCTTGAAGAATTCAGAAATATTTCCGGTAGTGTTGTCGTTTTTTCTCTTACTTGTTTGGTTTGTATTAGCACCTCTGGTGCCTTCTGCTTCTTAATATATTAATCATTTAAAAAAAAAAATCATTCAATTCTGTTAGGATTGTGCTTCCAGCCCAAAAGACTAGAGTGATAGATGGAGTTACCAGATCTCATATAAGTCTTTAGTTTTTCCTTCTCACAACCGATGAGGGACTCGTTCGTACCTCAACAATCCTCCCCTCGATCGAGGCTCTCCTGCAGATAGAACGTCGCCAACCATCCCATTTGACTAGAGGATCCCTAAGTCCACATGTTGTGACTTGGGGGCCTAATTCTGATACCACTGTTGGGACTAGGCTTCCAGCCCAAAAGACTACCCTGATAGGTGGAATTATCCAGTCTCATTTAAGTCTTTAGTTTTCCCCCATCAGTAATTGATGCGGGACTCTCGTCCGTACCCCAACAAACCTATTTCTTGCATGACTACTGCTCCCTTCCCTTTGAACATTTGGGTGCTGATTTTTTCGTTGGCCACGTAAGAGCAATTTTTTCAATTTGGTAATGCCTTGAATCTTTACAATCAACTTTGTCTGCATTACCTAGAAGATTTCATGCATATCCAAATACTTGTTTCTGATGAGGCATGCCTTCCCTTCAATATCCAATCTGATTTTCCTGATTTATGGGCCAGTAGTGTTTTAAGAGTATACGAAAGGTCGATGTATGATGTAACTATTTCCATTCTGAACTTCTTTCTTAGTCATTCTTGATGTATTCTATGTTTATTCTCTTGCAAGCTTCGCATCCTTATCAAGTTAGGAGTACTTTATGAGTTGATAGTTACTATGTGGTCAATCACAAATGGGACAACTTCATTTTAACTCATTACATCTCTAGGATTTACAGAAGGGTTCGACACAAAACCATCCAAATTTGTTCATTTCAGATTTTCAACTCAATCCTTGAATTATTGCCCAATAGGGAAATTATCTATATTTCTTTCATTTTGTTTTTCCATTCCTAATTTTCCTTTTTCTCCTCTAATTTAGACCAACTAATTTGATTCTCAACTTATGACAAAGTTGCTCTTCTTTTTATTTTCTTTTAAAAATTCTTCTTTGTCATCATCATTAAAGTAATCTATAGATAAGCTCACAATTGGTACAAGCAATTTGAGTCTTTTGAATTGAAATTTTGATCTCATAGATTGTCATAGTCATGATTATAAAAAATTAGTGAGTTTTCATCCTGATTTTCACACTTCGGGTCCCATTATGGAAGATCCTGTCTTTAGGCAATTACTTGTTCACCATGAATCTATTTTCAGACAATGCAGCAACAGTCTCTAGTCTTGAATATTTATGTATCCTAAACCTCATCTGTGGTTCCCTATTTTTAATTCTACATCTTATTCTTCTTCCCTATTTATGTGTGTTGAATCCACTCAAAGAAACATCAAGGATCAAAAAGAAAGTGTTAGGCTATGTGGAGCCTGATTATCAGAGATATACTGTCGTTTCAATCGCGGGTCTCTAGGGTTTTGGTTCTTCCAACTGTTTATATGATGGGGTTTTGGTTCTTCCTCCATCAAATGCAATACAGGCGCTGATAACTTCTTTGACACCTTGCTTTAGACCTATGTTCCTCTTTGGCCTACATCACATGCCAACTACTGAATACGGTCTCCCTAATACTTTCAACAATCAATTATGTACCCCACCTCCAAATTATAATTATTTTTCCTGTGACATCCACTTTGAAACTTCATTCTCCTTCCAACAAATAATCTTAGTACCACTATTTCTCCCTTCCCCTTTGACTTTAGCTTATCAAAAATAAGGAACACTTTTAGCAAAGATGGTTTCTTTAGGCACTCTCCAATTTTCTACCAATGATGTTTTTCTTTACTGTTTTATTGTCTATCTCTTTAGAAAAGGTATTCTATTGGCAATCGATTCATGTTATCTGAAACTCACTTTAAAATCATGTCTTGCACCCAGTGTAAAAATTTGGCGATTCTATTGTTTTGTATCAAAACCTTTATTTTTATTCTCGAGTAAGGAAATTGGTAGGAACTCTAATAAAAAAAAAAGTAACAGATGGAACAAAAATGAGGAGATGAATGAAAATGAAGGATAGAGATTTTGCTTTGAGGAAAAATAGATCTCCCTTTTAAGTTTCAATTCGAGAAGAAACTGACTTCCCAGCCAAAGGCTGTTTTTCGAGTAAGCTCTTCTCTTCTCTTCTCATTATTTACTTAGTCTAAAATAGGCTTAGAGTTACACTCAAATAAAAATAATGATAATTAAGAAATATAAAACCTCTCTTTTCCTTGCTACATGTTCCAATCTCCTATACGGGAAATGAATTTTTTAGAAGAGAAGGAAAAGATCTCTCATTGATAAAGAGCCCTTATTTTATAAAAAAGAAAGAAAGAAAGAAAGAAAAGTCAGTAAAAAAAAATGGCAAACAACTCATTTTAACATTCTGAATTGAAGAATTTGTATCTCGTAGAGAATTAGGTGGCTGGAAAGGTTATACCAGTGAGCTTTTCTTTCGATTTAGTTATTATTATTTAAGTGATGAAAATATATAAAACTATTTTTTATTATTAAAAACAGCAATTATCACTTTCTTACCATTTTTTTACTGTGTCAATGTAACTCTTTTACCCCTTTTATCTCCATTAGAGCTAACCCACATTGAAGCTGTAGCTCTCGTGCTATGCAGTGACAGGTTCACCCATCACGTTTCACTGTTCAGTTCTCATTACATTTGCATCAACATGTGACCCATTCTGATTTAATTTCATCTAGTCGCTTTCAAGGTTTAGGCTCTTAGGAAAGGCAAATTATGAGGAAGACTAGGCCAAGACATTGTGATTTATTTATTTTAATTGAGTTTGCATGTGAGTGGCTGTGAATGGCTCGCTTCATAACCTGGGAGGGTTGCTAAACATCAAGGTCCCGCTTAGAGTGGGAATGGCAGATTATGTCCTATTAATCTGACCCACAATTTGAAACATCCCACGAGTTATTAATATATGCTGAGTATTGATGATTAAAATGTTCAGATTTTTTAGAGTAATTGACTAATCTTTAGCGCATGAACAAGCCTCTCTATTTACACACACTATCTAACTTTAAGAAGTGGCCCTTTGAAATTTAATCCGTGAGGACGAGTCAGTTCGAATCGATATGTTTGTATAAGATTTTAAATTAAATTTGATCAAAGTACTTTGATTTAAACCTTCATTTTGAAGTCAAGTTTGAGTCACAAATCTGATTGGTTCAAGAATGCCGATGACGAAATGGCCATGCTCAAACCCATATAGAGTGGAGTGGGAATACCCATGTTCCCAAAAAAAATGACCAGGCAAACTTCAAGTGTGGGTCATAACGTAGGATCAAGCTGACTTGACACCTTACCGAACATTTATCTTGAAGACTTGAATTCAACTAACTTATTAAAAGTGTCAATAATACTCAATTTGAAGATCTTATTTTAATTGTCAGTTTTGGATAAATTAATTGTATTGACTATTGCACATTTGCAATGAGATCTTGAGACTGATTTATTTCAATACCATAAGAACTTAGGACTTGGAAAATGAGTTAGATTTGGGCCAGGCTTTTGGTCCCTTAGATGGCATCCAGTGTCCAGGGTAGAAAAATCAGCTGAACTGAGATTTCGGTCGAGATCTCAGATGGATTTTTCTCTCTCTTCAATTTTGTTTTAAATCTTGGTGGCTTTTTAAAAAAAAAAAATCGAAAAAGGCTTTTTTTTTAAAAAATGAAAAATATAAATATTGGCTGATATTTCAAATATCGACCGATATCTAAGCCGATATTCCTCCGATATAGGTAAATATCGGCCCGGACCCACAGCCGATATTTTTTTTTTAAAAAAAAAGAAGAAATCAACCAAGATCTCAGCCGATTTCTTTTTCCTTTGGCTGATACCTATCATATCGGCCGAGATATCTCGGCCTTCATAAAACCGGAATATTGTATCGGTCGAGATTTAAACCCATGCCAAATCATTAGGCCCAATTTTGTACTGACTACACTCCACAATTTCACCCAACTTCCAATTCATTTTGCTTGCTGCTCAATACCAAAACTTCACATGCAAAAGAATACTTATGGAAAAAGAAAAAGAAGATGACTTAAGAACCTCTTGGTTTTTATAAAAGTAGAGGATTCCTTGTAATTTTTTAATGCTGAAAAAGATGAAAAAAGAAGTTGTTGAGTGTCTCTGAATCACCAACCTAAGTGGATTTTTTGTTCCTTACACGAGCGAGAAATAATCTTCATTACAGCTTTCATTTTATAGTTAAAAGTACAATGAAACTTAAAGTAGGAGATGTATTTAAGATTGGTTTAGTTAAATCAATCTATTGAATAAATGAGTTAAGTATAAATCGATTTTCTCACTTATTTAATAAAAGAATTTGATTGACTCAACTAAACTTGATCAGATTGGATCAAACCACTCAATGGATGGATTAGGTTAAGTAAGCCCCTTCAAGTTTAGAATCCATGTCAACCCATCTAATAAATGTGTGTTACAGTATTTAAGATTGATTTATTTAAGTTCGTGGACACATACTTTTTAAATTTTTCTAAGAAAACACTTTTTCGTAGGTCTTGTTAGAAAAAATTCTTAAGTTATTTTCTTAAGAAAAGTTAATCTTGGAAACTCAAGTTACTAAAAAAAAAATGTATAAACAAGCATAAAAATATTATTTTCTTAAAAATTATTTTTTATGTGGAAGTTATGCAAACAAATGTTGGATTTGTATGACATAGCCTCATAGGTAAAGTGGGTTGCCACTACGATTCAATGTAACAAATATGATAAGTAAATTGGCTATTTATGATATGATAAGAATGGGATGTATTTAATATCAGTGCAGGTGAGTCAATCTATTATATAAGTGAATTAAATATGAGTTAATTGTGTCACTCATTTAATAAATGAGTTTGATTGAGTCAACTAAACTTGGTTGGCTTTATCAATCCACTTAATGGATGCGTTTGGCTGTGTAAGCCCCTTCAAGTTTAGAGGAGTTATGCCAAGTGCCAACCCATCTAATAATTGTGTTGAGTTAGGTATGGATAAAATCATGGTATTTAAGATTGGTTTCCCAGAAGAACACTTCTTCATGGTCTCGTTGGAAAAAATTAAAGTTTTTTTTCAAGAAAAATTGACTTTGAAAATTCAAATTCTTAAAAAAAAAAATGTACAAACAAATATAAGAAAATATCATTTTCTTAAAAAAAAATTCAAATGTAGGCTTTGTATGTCATATGTAGAGTGGGTTTGCCACTTTGACCCAATTTAACAAATATTCTTTCACGTTAATACTATAAAAATATCATTTAGTTATGTGTAAGGAGTTGTACTTTTATCACATTAGTAACATGATACACCTCAGTGTTGGTGGGTCATTTTTTTATCTTGCCTATATATAAATTCATAAATCATCTTACATCAGAGTTTATAATATCGATCCATAAGTATTATAACATTTAGAAAGGGTGCAATGTGTGGATATTGGTCAATTTATCAACTGATATATATTGGAGGATGCTTTTTTTTTTAAAAAAAAAGAATCCGTTTCAACTGATTTTTGAGTTATTTTCACCAATATTTTCAATTTAAAAAAAAAAACAAATGATTCAATTTTGAGTTATTTTCTTCAATTTTGACCATTTTGAGTTATTTCATTAATTCTTTTCAAGTTTCAACTCTAAAATGATCTCAAATTTTGAGGCTTCTGTGAAATAATATTAAGTGCTTATGGAATACAATAGAGATTTGTTAATGTCATTCACATAGTTTGTAGGGTGTCTATATGATTTTTCAAGACTTTTCTGATAATTTGATAAAAGTAAGAAATTTTAAGATACTCCTCATTTTTTAGTTTCTTGTCGAAAAAGTGAATAATAATAAAAATATTTATACAATTAAATGAAGACCTTTAATGTTATTGGTAGAGTTTTTAGGGGCTTTGCGTAATTTTTTTAATATTCTAATATTTTTATGAAACTCAGTAACTTTTTTTTTTTTAAATTTACGTGTGGGAAACCACGGGATACCCTGCATAAAACTCCCACGGATGAGCCCACTGCCCCTAGGGCACACCAAGATTAGGCCATGGGGGCTCGAACCTTGGTGTGCCCTAGGGGTAGTGGGCTTATCCGTGGGGGTTTTAGGCTGGTATCCTGCGGTTTCCCACACGTAAATTCAAAAAAAAAAAAAAATGACATATCACTAAGGGATACTTGAGAGCATGAAGTTTGTATTAGGTGTTTTCTTGTGTTACTTATCTTTTATAAAAATTAGACATCTTTTAAAATTTTAGAATATTTTTAAAAAATTTAAGTCTGTATCGAAATTTTAACTTTTGAAAGTCCTTAAACTCTATAAAAATGACCGATTTTTTTCTTAAAAAAAAAAAAAAATGCTCACCTGGTTTTTCTATTTTTTTCAAAAAAAATTGAAATCAATTTTTAAATGTCCAAAATCAGAAAGCTAAAATCATCAAGTGAGATTTAAAAAGCACTACGAGGTGAACTGAAGACGGTTGAATGGATAGACGGTTGTGATTAATTCCATCACTTGCTGAGGGTGGGTCTCATCAAGATCAAAGAACAACCCATGAAGGAAGAAATCTGCTTACCTTAAAAGAAAGTCCCACATCGGAATAAATAGAAATTATTGTCCAAAAGAAGCATTATATAAAGACCCAAATGGGGCTGGTGATAAGCACGCAGTTGTGTGGTGAGCACATAGCGAACTATTCTTTCGCCTTTTACTAAAGAATACCGTGTGCTCGCCACTTAAAGCAGCATAAGCTAATTTTTGGAGGGTTCCTTCCCTTACTGGGTTGGAGCCCCTACCAATTTTAACTTAAAACTTGTTAATTTCAGTATAAAATTATTTATTAATTGGGATAGGTATGGCAGAAATTTTGTTGTTATGATAATGAAATATAATGTTAAAATTATATTGGATTTTAGTATGTCAAAATTAAAATAATATTTTGTATTATTATGAATAGTTTAATAAATAGTATATTTAAGTTTTAGAAAAAAATACTTATATTTGGATATTCATTTTAATATTAGAAATATTTATTTTCTTTAAAAGTTAATTCGGATGTAATAGTTACCTACTAATTCATTCTAAATTAATTATTTTTAACAGTATATTTAATTTATTATTAGAGATATATATTTTTCATTAAAAATTAATTTTGTTGTAATAGCTCATATCTAATTTCTACTGTTTGCTTCGGTTTTTACTTTCAAATAATTAGTTTATTAGTTTGTGTTAATAAAAAAACTGTAGGATTTTCAAATATTGGAAATTTTTCGTATCACATGGTAATTGCATTTTAAAAGTAAAAGAAATTTAGAAGAAAAAAAAAATGCCATTAGACAGACCGCATTGAAAGACCTGAATAAACATAAAAACTACTGAAGAACGCAATGAAACTTGAAAAACTGGCTTGTATTTGGAACTATGGAATATGGACATGGCCTTTAGCTGATTTAGACCGATTAAATCAAAGTCATCAAGTTAAAGAAACCTTCTAAACTTTTTATTGATATATTTTCCTTTCTCGTGTTTAACTAGAAATATATCTAAACGTCTCAACTGACTAATCGTTGAGACATTTGTAAATGTCCAAATCTGTACAAATAATGTACAAAATAATGAAGAGTGACCCTTATTGTGTTACAAGAGACTTGATCCGAAGACTTCCCGTAAACAAGATCAAGTTTTAACCATCAAACCTTATTTCTTTTATTAAACTCTTTAGAGGGTATTTAAGTACCATGTTGTGAATTTTTATGTTGAATTTATCAATTTGGGGAGGCCCCAAATTGAATGGTTATGGTATGAGTAATCTTAAAGCATTTGATTTATTATTACCCACAATTTTGTACTAAAGAATATTTTTTCACACTAGGTCGCACTAAACAATAGAAATGAATTACGTCAAAGAATCATTGCAAAACACAATGGACATACATAAATCCATGGAAATTGAGTACAAACAAAGATGCCCTTGCCTTCATGGATAATCCTCATATGTAGAGTAAAAATACTTCATTAACTACAATTATCAACTATAGCATTGCGATTCAGTGCATGGGCCTTCTCAATCAACAAATGGTACAGGAATGGCAAACATGCCATAGTTCAAAAACTTGTGCATAGGCCAGACTTACATGGGCTAGACCCAATATCTTGACATCCTTGATCCTAGTATGTCAATTTCGATCAAATTGAGTGCATTTTTTATCTACCCAAGTACCTGAGGAACTTCGTTAAAAGTTAAATTACAGACCAGTGGCCAATGATCATAAAGCAGCAGCTGAGGAATTGTGCAATCCAAGACTGGAACAAGTGGAGATCTCTTGAAAATCCCCAGAAGCTCCTGCAACAAACTACTAGGATTTTGGTGTCACCAGAAAATCGACCATGTACATAAAATTTCTCGTAAATTTTTTTCACTCTTCAATCAGCTTAAAATTGCCAGATGATGTTTGTTAGGATCCTTTCAAACTGGGTCTGGGTTGCCTTTGGACAAGTCCATCCAGAAAGTGAAGCATTATATCAACAGTCTGGATCACCAAGCTACAAACCCACAGAAGAAAAACTTAACAAGATCCAGAATAGGAGGAAGTTAAATATTCACGAAACATGCGATGGCATTTTGTATTTTCCTTTGCTCTCAGCATATCCTCTCAATACATGTTCTACCTCGTCTACAACCCCTAATCTACGAAACCACTTGGCAAGAACATCTGATGCTTCTTTTCCCAACACCAAACCATCTTTCTCCAAATCCATCAAAAGGTCCAATGCCTTGGTAAGGTTATCCTCCTTCTCATAAGCACAACATCAAACCCACACATTTGTCACTAGGCTCAATTCGGACTCTCCGAAGATTCTCCAAAACACTTCGGACTTTGTCACTCTGGCCCGTCACATAATATGCATTCATCAGGAGTGCAGAAAGCCTGGCATCAGGTACATTACCTGCAAATTGGATTGCCCCAAAAACTCTCTCAGCACCATCTGTATTCCCAGCAGTAGAATAAGCTCTCAACAATGCCTTATAGACCTCTCTTCCAGCATATATCTCCTGGGCCTCCATTTCACTCAGTAAGCTCTCTCCAAGCTCCGTCATGCCTGCTCTTATATATGCCATTATCATTGACTCATAAGCTTTCTTGTCCAATGGCAGGCCAAGCAACTTGATCTCTTCAAATATCTCTTCAGCCAGAGTGAGTTGGCCTGCTTTGCTATACATGTGGATCATAACAGTTAGGGAGACATTGTCCAATGCAAAACCCCTCTTCTTCATTGCTGCAAGTGCTTTCTCAGCATCTTCTAAGCGATTTTGCTTTCCATAGGCATCGATTAGTTTAGTATAGTCCCGTATATTTGCTTCAAATGATTCTTCGAGAAGTGCCCATTCTGTTACCTATAAATGGTGCATTGAACAAAGAATA
This sequence comes from Chimonanthus praecox, assembly GCA_022113865.1. NCBI lineage: Eukaryota > Viridiplantae > Streptophyta > Magnoliopsida > Laurales > Calycanthaceae > Chimonanthus > Chimonanthus praecox. The sequence goes on from CM039091.1 coordinate 49,271,038, forward strand.
ATTAGTCCTGAAACCAAACGGGGAGGAGAGGATGGGTAAATACATTTTCTTCTTTTTGAAAGGGAGTTAAATACAAATTCATGCATCAAGCACGTGTCGGATTCTGAAGGCAGATTTTAAGGCCATGACAACATTAGCTTGAATGCAGTCTCTCTGGACAATATCTGGACTGTCTTGAAGGCCTGTTGGCTGATCCTAGGCTCATTATGTGGCCCAAGAGCTAAGTGGGATGGCTTGGCCCTATGTATGCTGAACATTTAAATCAAACAGATGGTTGGTTATCCATGCCCACAAAAATGCATGTTCAAAGATATTATCATCAATCCGCAGAGAGCAGAAAGCAAAACTACAAGTCTAAAATTTGCTAAGCATCAGGACTCAAGAATCTGAAATGAGAATGAATGGCCCACATTCAGTAAATGAATGCTTAATTATGCATGTCAAATTGAGAAGACTAGACGCTTTAACGAAGTTGGAAATTCTGGACTTGTTTTATATACAAAAATAAGATTCAGCATCGAAGTAGATGGAAAAAATAAATACATTATCATAACAATAGATTGATTACTGTTAGATGTTAATTCATTTGTATATACAATAGCATACACAATAATTGGGCATACACAATAAAATTGGTTTTTTAAAGAAAATAAAATAGCATACACAATAAATAAATGTAGCCAAAACATTGACCTACCCAAAGGACCTGAACCATTGAACTATCACTAGACAAAAATATTTGGAACCTAAATAATTGAATTTTTTCACTTCCATGAAAAATGACATCCATGCATATGGTCTGAATCTAGCCTTGATTGCAGGTGGAAAATAAGCAAGAGCTAAACTTTTCTTATTCCCACAGGCAAGGCCCTACGACAAACCTCCCTTGTACTTCCCTCTTTCTCAAAGATCTCTTATCTTTTCCTTGTTTGTAACTTTTATTTGCATGGTCATATTAGGAAAGTCTATTTTGTGCAAAATAAGCCAAGGCCATTATCCCTGAGAAAATGAAGCAGATACCTCAGCGTATGAATGAGAAAGTTAATACCTTGCCCACTAGTAATTACAGCTGGTTTGGACCTTCATATAATACATACATAACAGTATACAATTTTACAAGAAAGGAAATTTTTGTATGAAAAATGTTAGAGAACTCTAATTTTGCATCAGTGTGGTGATATGTACTACTCACTTGGATGGCTAAATTGCGGAGTTACCCTCTGTTTTGCAACACTGCAACCTACCTAGTTTTGTGGTATTACAACTCGGGTTAGATTGTGGTATGAGTGTATGACAGTATCACATGCCAATTTGTGTGCTGCAACTTACTTCTTAAAAGAAATATTCAAATTAATTCTTTTTTAAAACATCAATCCCAACTTAAACCATACCCTCGTGAGCCCACCAATGTGGGCCCATCAATGGTGAAGAGGACGAGTTTTTGGAAAGGTACAAGGTCACACCTGTGGCTTACAAACTAAAAATCATCTTGATTAGATCAATCAAACAATGTCTTTTAAGCCCATAAAATCTTGCTCACTTCAAATTATTTTTTATTCCGTAAACATTTACTTCATTTAACCATTAAAAAAAATCATTTTTTTTTTACCTTTCAAAAAAATTCATGTCCTTTAATATCATTGCATTATTGATTCAATCAAGATAATTTTTTGTAAGAATCATGTTCAAGCTTATATCCTCTCAATGAGGAAAAATTAAGCATTACCTCTCACCACACTTACCAGCACATAATTAGAGCCTTACCGTTATATCAGAACTTTTTTGTGATGATAGTCCAAAAATGTTTGTAATTACATTATTTTTTACTATTTGGGGTAAAATCAAACACTCTCTCAGGCTCTAGCACACAATTAGAACCTTGTGTTGGCAGAAAAAACCTCCATATGAAATGTTCCAGCAGTGCAATTAGCTCTTAAAAAGATTAAAATTCTTTTTTTTTGGATAAAATCTAAGAATAGTTTAGATAAGCCCACAATTTCATATTTTTTAAGTATTCAGGAGAAGTAAAAGAAGAGGATGGAAAACAAGTTACCGATAATGAACTTGGAATGATGGTCCCTTGAAAGTTGAAACCCTAATAGAAGAGAAAGAACAAGGAGGGCCTTGAGAGAAAACATGAAGGGTTTTTGTCCTGATCTTTTTGCTTGAATCATGTGTGAAATGAAACAAATAGGGTTTCTCATGTAATAGCTTGCAAAAAAATGAAAAATAAGATTAGTTAGTTCCAATATCATATGCCAAATGGGTACTTTTGTGCTATACAAGCCTCTGACCTATAGTAGTATTTGAGAGGTAATGTCTCCTTTTACCACTGAATGGTCAAAGATTTTATGAAATTGTGGACCAACTTGGACTGCCCTTCACACAAATATCACCAAAAAGCTTATCCTTTTTCTGTATGACTATCAAGAATGCACCAAGGACTCGAGCACCTTTTGGAGCCAAATCAATTACACTAGATATCCATTAACTAATTTTTGAGGCCCAATTCAAAAATTATGGCAGTGTCATGAAGTTTACTGATCTAGATTGACCCTAGGATTTTCTTTTGGTGAAAGGTTATAGTGAGAGCTCTAAAAATACAAATCCACTAAGGTCCTTAAAAGAGACTGGCCATCAATGGGTTGTATCCCATGACCCAAGGGGGTTGGAGTGAGGCCAGGAACCCATCTCAGGAAGTGGGAGTCTTGAGATTGATTCCCACTCCACTACAAAGGGCCACTCTCCGTAGATTTACCCGGTGTATGTGGGTAGGGAGGCCTGCACATGCCCCGAGGATTAATCGGGTACTCTAAGAGGCATGGACACCTTGGTCCTAAAAAAAAAAAATGAGTTGCATCCCATGTGATTGGTGAGATGTATGGGATAACATGTACCTAGTTAGTATAGAAGTTAGATACGAATACATTTAGATATAAATCAATCAAACTAGTTGATGAAACAATAACTAGGCATATATATAACAAGGTCAACCACAAACAAGATTTTGGGGCCTAGGTCAACCACAAACAAGATTTTGGGGCCTATAATGGATCCCCCCCCCACCCCCCTACTCCCCATGAATTCCTACACTACCTTTGCTCTAGTTGAAATTCCACCTTCTCCATCCAACTTACCACCATTATCTCAAGGAAAGAAGACCTATGAGAGGCCTAAATTGAAGGTTGGGGGGAATGAATTTAGATGAGTTGGTTTGAATAATAACTAGGTCAGGCCTCAATAACTAGTTGATTTGATAGATCTTAGAACTATAAATCTTCCAAAAAAGCTTTTGCTCCTCTTTCTCTTGCTGCTTCCTCATTTGCTTTAGAAGTAGGATTATTTGGGTTCTGAGCTTCAAAATTTCTAATAGACTCATGTACAAGATGAAGATTGAAAATGTCAAAGCAAACCGACATTCCAAAACCATCGGTCACCTAAACTAGCAACAATGTTATTTGAAGATTATACAGGCCAAGCCTAAGCAACTAGTTGATTGTGGTGGATTTTATAACTAGAAAATCTTCCAAAGAAGCTTTGCTCCTCTTTCTCTTCCTCATTTGCTTTAGCAGTAGGAAAGAAGGAGACCTGGATTGGGATTTTGACCTCATTTGCTTCCTCACTTAAAGCTTTTGACCTTCTTGAAAGACAGTACTCAGAACTTTGCAAGAGACCTGCATTGGGCTCCACTCATGAGAAGTAACGGCAATTTGGCCCCAAAAGCTGAAAACCCAAAAAAAAAAAAATCTAGCTTGTGAAAAATAGGATTTGAGCATTAATATATAGCATAATTGTTCATCGAGGTTGGGCTTGGGGCTAAAAGAGAAGCTTGTTTTAAAATCGGGCTAGGCTCAGGCATATCAATGCTCAGTCCTAAAGCCTAATACCTAAAAGAAAATTTCATGTATGTTTTTGTATATTATATTATGTTACATAATCGATAGTAGGGATTGAAAGTATACTTTGTGAGCTACAAGTGGACTAAATTTTAGCCCAAAATTCATTTTGCAACCATTTAATCTTAGCAGTTAAAGTCACCAAATGTCCTTAAAATTTTCTTTTTAGGAAAATTTGAGATTTTGACCACTAAGTTCAAGTGACTATAAATCAAATTTTGAGCTGAAATTAGATCCATTTGCAGTTCATAAAGTCTACTTTCATATCCTTAAAATTGAATTTTTTATTGAATTAACAAAAAAATTTAAAAAAAAAAAAGGGACCAGGTACTATAATACATGTTCCTCACACTTAACAAATATATTAAGCCGTTTGGCTCCTCATGCTAGGGCTTGAGTGCATATATTAAGCCCATGTTGGGCTCGTGCTAGCTAACGAACTTCTATGTTCCTCATCGGGCATGGACTTGGTGAAACATAGGCCTGGCCCATGCCCAGCCCATTGCCACCCCTAATGAGAAGGGAGGTGTGACTCAACTAGATAGTCTAGGGTTAAAAAGGAGTGTGCTTGTTCCATGGTGCAATACATTGGGCTCACAAAGATCCATACTGGGAGACTTAGGGGCCAAGGAACCTAAATTGGAGCTTTAGGGGCCACCAACCCAAAGAATTAAGACTTATTGGTTCAAGAATTAAATGCTAAGAATGGTCTTCTAAAATATCTTTGGGTGAAATGACTCGTCCTTTGTATTAATAAATAGGGTTCCCAACACCAACCAGAGCATTCTTCTATTTCAAGAAAGAGTAAAAGAAGACTGAAGAACTTGGGGGAGCCCATTGCAGTTCTTCCAAGTCATTAACCAATACTGTACACAGTCACACAGCATGCATTAGCGAAAGAGTTTCTAAGCAACATAATCCAAATGTTATAATAGACTCATGCAGCACATTGCAAGATTCAAAGCAAACCAACATTCCAAAATCCATTATGTTGCCTGAAACCAGAGAGAATTTCTAACTTCGGTGGAGAGGATCCTAAGACACATGGAACAGCCACTACTCCTTCCTCTTCCACACAATCATCAGGTCAATCCACGAGCAACCAATCTCACCTTTAATGGTTTTCAGAAACTTAAATCCTCTATCCATATCACCTTGAAACAAGCCAGCAACAAGTGTTGACTGAGAGGTGAATAAATTAGAGTTTTGACCACTGCACCAAAAAAATTGCACTACTTCAGCTAGCATTTCCGAATTCTGACATCTAAGCTTTTAGAAAGAAACAAGAGCTCCAAACATGCATGACATCTAAGATTTGCATCCAAAAGCTAGGTTCGTAAAAGGAGAGTCCCATCAATTGGGATACTCCTTAAAAAGTCTCACCGCTTTATTTGTGACCTAAAAGCTCAAGAGTTTTCGGAAACAATCTATTCTATTGATGATACTTCACCCAAGCATTTCCGCCGTAGGTGAAGCCAGTCTTCAATGGGGAACCAAGCTAACAAGGAGTACAAATCTCAAAACTGATTTTATGAACTAAAGATTTAGCCTTTTTAAATTAACAATCCTTCCTAAGGGTTACTCAAGTGCCAAGTAGAAGTGGAAGCAAGAGAGGAAAAGGACGAAGCATTGCAAAGATTTCCCTCAGCACATTTTGGTCTTCTATATGTGAGCTTGAGACCTTTGAAACTTCTGCCATTATCATTGATGGTAGCATTTAAAGGATCTAATTTTGACTCAAATGTGACGAAAGTAACGCCTTAGTGCTTACCTGAAACCTTGTCCACAAGTATGAAGCTATCAATGATTCTCTTGGATTTGTTAAACAGGGAGTAAATATAGAGTTTGGTAAAGTAATCAAGGAAATCTGAGATGAATATTGAGAAGAAGTCTTCCTCTACTTGTAATCATTCCTCACCTCTCTTTCAGCCATTTTATACTCCTCTAATTGGCATGGGCAAGTTGTCTTATAGCTTAAACAAGAGGCAACTAATGTGTTGAAAGTTGAAACTACCAAGATTAATAAGAGCTCTATTCTTCATGTCCAGACATATCCCTTGGAAACCAACAAATTTTGGTCGTTCCTTTATCACACCACCTTCTAAGAGCTCTGAGATCGCAAGAATGACAAATGGGCTGATCCCATTTTGCTGTACTGCTTTCTCTGTTCTATTGTTGTTTGTGGGGTTCGGTTTGTGTTATCTGTACGTGCGCCTTTTTTTTGGCTATTGGTTTTGGCAGGTCATGTCTTATATACTGCTCATGTCTGTTTTTCTCTCTTCTAGTTGACCCTCTATAATTTTTGGCTTTGGCCTTTTGCAATGAGATACCTTACTAATCCTTCAACATAAGCCTTCAATGGAACTCCGATCAGTGTGATGGCCAGCCATAGGATTGAAGTGAGCTCACTTATACTGAGTCCCGTGATGAAATGTCTTACCATGAGGAGAAGACACCACCGATCCAACAGTGAATGTCAGTCCAGTTACAATTCATTTAGGGAAAAGCATTTTATATCTGATAATCCACTTTGATGTGAAGTGGGACTCCACAAACTCAATTTGGTCTACTTTGTCACAAGTCCAATTTATTTCGAGAGACATCAATATCATAAGTCCATAATTTTCCACTCCCAAATAAAATCAATTTTCCTTCTATGACTACTAGTCACTCATCACCGACGAGAAACTGGTGTCACCAATTCAGAACTCTCAGAGCCCATTTTCAAAAACAGGTTGTATATATTTCTCTGTCACAATATAATGTAGAGATATTTTGTAGATTATCCAAACAATCACGGTAAAAAACGAACCAAATAAAAATAAAAATAAACAATACACACACAATACAAAATTCAAGAGCAATTGAAAACATAAGAGACATTCCACTCAGAAACACTGAATTGGATCAGACCCAGAAGGAAAATGCATATGAATCAAACAACCGAAGTAAATTACAAATATGGGGAAAAGACCCACCTCAAGAAGCAGGGGAATTTCCTGTCTTCTCATCTCTTTAAGAACAGCAAGCCAATCGGCGCGCCGGGGCTTCATAATCTTGACCCAGGTAGATAGAAGAAGAGACAGATCGCGGTCGTGTTGTGCGGTAAAGCAAATGAGGCATCTCAGGAGGGCTTTGCAGCGTTTGGGCATCTTTGGAGGGAGTTGAGAGATAGCATACTTCTGGGGTTCTATTATGTCAGGGCCTATCTCATTCCACCTTAGTTTCTGCCCTTCGTCTTCTTCTTCTTTTTGTGTATCAGAAGAAGAAAAGAATGGAGGCGTTTGTTGGAGAGAGAAGCCAAGCGGGGGAAGGAAAGTCGAACGTTGAGAGAGAGAGAAAAGAGGAAGAACATGGACGCTTTTACATGGAATGTTTTGATGGTAACGGGCTCCGGTACCGGAGGGTGTGAAGAGCCAACCTGAGAGGGAAAAAGATAGCATGAGTGAGAGAGTGAGATGGCAGGAGAGCGCGTCGCGAGCAGGGAAACTACGGCGAATCGACGAGGCCCGATATAAAAATAGTTTTGACAAGTCTTGCTACAAAAGTCTTTTTAATCGTATCAATTCATAAATCCAATCCGAACCTAAAACAGATCCCAATTGAATTAACATATTTAACAAAGACCCAAAATAAATTCAAACTCAAAATGAATTTAACTTAAATAAGACCAAACCTGAACTCAATCCAATCTGACCCATTGCCAAGTCTCAATGTCGCCCATAGCAACACTATACCCTACTAGCACATGGTTCAGACAAGTCAGCCCAAAATATGATCATGACTGCATTTAATATATGTTTTCATGATGACATTTATTGTAAAGTTAAACTTAATTATTTAAAAAGTCATGATTATTAAGATATTGAAAGATCCGAGCTACTTTTGAACGTTTTTCCAATTTAATTATGAGATCAACTTAAAGTGAATTTAAATTGAGTAGAGACCCAACTCATATAAAATATATAGTGTAGAGTAAAAGAGATAAACTAGAAGTGGATAAAATTGAGCTGAGAACTAACTCACGTAGGATAGATAAGTGTAAAGTAAACGAGTGTAACTTCAGAATTATGATATGATCACGTGAGAATTCAAGTGAGCATTATTTCGTTATTAAAATACTATCTAAATTTCACTATCTTGTACAAAAGCTATTCATTTATTGTTTTAATTATGAAGTTTTAAAACATATCCATGCTTAACATAAGTTGAAGATTTCACTTTCATAGTGAAGATAGAGATTTCATGAAAAAAATTGTAAGTACTCCTAAATAACAATCTATGCTTTTAGCTTTATGCATATTTAAGCCGTTAGATTTATACATTCTCTACTTTATATGTTGATAATATTGATTTTAATGACATAAAGACGTCAATACATTAAATCACATGACAATTACTTTATGTATGATGATTTCTCTATGAAGAAAACATGATTAGCTTGCTAGTTTTCTCTTTGTGTGCAATTGATTAAAGAACATCATGGGAGTGACTTGGCATGACATTTGGTAGAGATGAAACACTTACTTTGTTAGAAGAAAAATATTATCACTAAAATTGAAATGTGATGCCGGTTGATATCTTGAGTGATGTCAAGTGTGTCAGATATCCAAAGGTCAAATACATAATGCAGGTTAATAAACTCCTCTACTCTGACTTATAACATCGTGAGTCGATATTTCCTTGGAGGAAAAAAAAAATGTATGAATAGTATTTTTGTTAGAGTTGATGGATATTTCAAAATGTCACATTTTATTCCATGTCACATTACAGTAGATGTTTCCCATGTTGCTAGTCTGCATATCAAATAAGCACTTCATGTACATTTTTTTTTTTTTTTTTTGAGTGATCATAAAAATTCATTAAAGAAAAACTAAAGTTGAGATATAGAGAAAGGATCTAAAAGAATTAGACCACAAAAGAAAAGAGGAAAAGAAAGAGAAAGAGGAAAACAAAGAACATCAAATGAGTCATTTTTATCATCGTCGATGATGATGCATGATACATATTTACAATTTAGCAATGCTTATTAACCATAGACAGCCAACCAACCAAAGGTGGTGAATAAAAAATTGAGTATTTTTTTCCTTAGGTTGGTTACAATTCAAATTCAAAGATAGTGGGATGTTTTTTTCCTTCTGACACAAAGTTTGCATATAACAATTTGAAGAATAGACTTCCTACCCACAATTTATTTGTGATTGTTTATAGTTCCAATTTATATGGTGTTTTGGATTTGGTGTGTAGCTTTGTTGTTGGCAAGGTTACTTGTTTAAGATAGTATGGATATATGAGTAATAAATAAATAATAACTCTAGTAAAAAAATTAAAAGGATACAAGTGAAAAAGAAGAAGAAGAGGAAAGCCCTTAAAACTTAATTGAAAGAGGTAAAAAACAATACGATAGGTTGTAGAATGATGGAGGTTATGATTTAAATGTACCAAAAGATAAATTAAAAAAAAATGTTTAGGCTTGCAAGAGGATGTAGTGGTCACAACTCACAAGTGGTAAAGTTGTAATTTATTATTATTATGGATACATGTATTGGGATGGCAAAAATCAATCCTCTTAGTTGTATGTGTGAAAACTTTGCGAAGGGAGTTGACAAATGAAACCCATATTGGGTTTTGAAGGTTGTAATTATATGGATAATTCCACTTTTTTTTTTTATTATTGATTTCTAATTATATGATAGGATGCAATATTTAAAGAATTATGCAATGTTTTTAATACGTCAAAGATTCATTTGATTTAATTATATTTACTTTTATTTTTAGTAGTCAAGTAAATATCCAATTTCTAATTTAAATTCAAAAGTCAAATATGTTACAATTTAAGAAAGTTGGGTAATGATAAATAGAATATACCATTAATTAAAATAAAAATGAACACCATTCAATGAAAACTTCTAAAAAATATAATATATTTGTCAATGGCAAAAAGTTTGTGCAAATTCAAGTGTACAATGGCGTTTTGGTGTAGATAAAGGGGTTTTTTTTTAGTAATTTTTGTACCTAAATGGCTTATATGTAAAATTAGGCAAAACCCTTCTGAAAAAGGCTATAAGAGAAATGAAAGAGGGAATTGCATATGGCTATCGATCCTCTCAGAGGCATTTTGTGTATATGGATATAGTTTTATCATGATACCCAATTTTGCCCTCTATCTGTTATACCAAAGGAAAAAAAAAATGTCAGAAATTCATAAACAGTGAAAATTACTCATCAAAATCCATAAACAGTGTAAATCGGCTCGCCAAAATTCATGAACATTGCAATTGGCTCGCAAAAATCATAAGTAGTGCAAATCAACTTTTCAAAATTGCAAGTTGGCTCGCCAAAATTCATGAACAGTGCAATTGGCTCGCCAAAATTCATAAACAGTGTAAATCAACTTTTCGAAATTGCAAGTTGGCTCGTCAAAATTCATGAACAGTGCAAATCAACTCACCGAAATTCACATGAACAGTAAAAACAGCCCATCGAAATTTTACTGTTTATGCAAAGGTAAAATCGGGAATATACTAAAACTCGTGTCACTAAACACAGAATGCCTGTGGGAGAATCTTTGGCCATTGCAGATTTCATCTCCTACATTTGGAGAGGGTCTTCGTCAGTCTTTCGATAATAGATCTTCAAATTTCATTATTATAGTTGATACTCAATTTTATATTTAGATTTAATGATATATATATTAAATGTATGGCAATTGAAAAATTGAATTTAGATTTGGACGCGTCATCATTTCTTATATTTTAAATGTTTTTACTGTGTATTACTAGTATTATCTAACCTGTTCAAATTATTATTATTTTCTTTCTAATTTAAATTTAAGTATAATTGATATTTATTTGATGTATATTTATTATTAAATTAATTAAGATAAGTAAAAATATTTATCTTTCTTCAACCGGTCGCCCAACATTTGTTCATATCGATCCGTTCCTCGCCATCATTTTGATTTAAAAATTAATATTAAAATGATACAATAAATGTCATCGGTCCATCAAGCATTATAAATTTTTCAGTCTGAATATTTACCTTCTTTAATGACTTTTTAACTTTATTTTAATAATTAAATATAACCTTTTTTTATATATTCACCACATGCCTAAATCTATGGTGCGAGTGTGATGCTCAACACTAACCGTACAAATAGCCGTATCATATCCTGTGTAATGTTAACAAATCTAATCTTTTGTGGACAAATGAGAGGCACAGCAAGGAGAGGATAAAGACATGGCTGATGCACATCCCTTTCAAGTCCTGTCTTTAATTTTTTATTTTTTATTTTATAGAAAAGTAATATTTATTTTCATATTTACATTTTTCATTATGTATTACAGTTTAATTTAAAACATACTGATTATGGATAATTTCAAAAGTGCATGAGAAGTTGTATCTCACCTTTTTTTTTTAAAAAAAAAAATCTCAACATTTTATACACTTTATCTACCCTTAAATTCTCAAAAAATTAAATATCTATTTAAATAATATTTATTATAAAATTTAACAGAAATTCTAGATTTAAAATCAATGATTCAGACAATTAAATATATTTCAAACTTTATAAGAATAATATTGAGTAGTTTAATATAAATTTTATATAAAAATCTTTAAATAATTATAGTGAAAATCGAAGAAAAAATCTATAAATATTCTTAAACTGTCTTTGATTACATCAATTTGTAATATAGTATAATAATTCATTTTAAAAGAATATAATAAATATATCCAGGGAAGCTAACCATCAATTATTCTACCACCAGAACGTCATTTGGTTAGGAAAATGTGTTCATGAATTCTTCTATTTAATAATATTATTTTTATAAAATAGATTTTAGATAATCAATTAATGATCACAGTTAAAAATTCAAACTTTAAAATCATATTAATAAAATAATTAAATGTAAACAAAATTTTATTTAAGTCTTATATATATTATTTTTCATACGTCTCACTTGAAAATATATAATTTAATTAAGAACTAATAAAATAAATGCTTTTCTTTCCATTTCCAGTGGTCCGGAAACAGACACATCTCCCCACAAATGAGTCAACAAGAGTCGAAGACTGACTGCCTCTCTCTCTCTCTCTCTCTCTCCTCCCGTCTTTGCCCTGAAATCGTCAGACGCGTGAACCCTAACAACCATCAAATCCCTTCGCATCTCATCGTCATGAGCACATGATTCTGTCTCTCCCTTATGTCTCCTCCCAAATAGTCAGACTCATGAACCCTATCAACTACAAAACCCCTAATTTCCACACTCCTATGATGGAGCAATCGTCAGACGCAGCAGCAGCAGCTGAAGATTCGCAATCCGACTTCCCTCTCCTTCCATCCCTTCCTGAAATCGTTGTCTTTCGCGACTCAGACTCGGCCGACTCACCCGAAAACCCCAAACCCTCGGACTCGTCCGATTCGTCTCCGCCCCAAACTGGTCAGGTCACTCTTCCACCTAATTCTTACATCAACCCTGAGCCTCATATCTCCTCCCAATTCTACACCTTCAACCGAGATTCCCACTCCCTCATGGCTCTCTGCATCCTCGAGCGGCGCCTCGCGACTCCCGACGAGATCCGTCAGGCCACTCCTCGCCCTGTCCTGCGTTCGTGGCGCTCTGTCTGGAAGGACCGCAACGAGGACACTGCCTATCTCACTGCCTGGAAGCGTATCCAGGACAAGCTCAATGCACACCTCGACTCCGACGGCAACCCTCTTCTATATTTCAAGAACAATTCACACCAGTTTGTGTCCCACATCGACCAGTGGCACGACATTGTTATGAATTTCCATGCAGATGCAGACCTCAAGCACCTTGGCCTGAAGGACACCATTGAGAGGATCAAGCAGATGTGGACTGTTGGCGCTAAGTTCTACGGCATCCCCGAGTCATTCATTCGTGCGTGTGTTGCCTCTTGCCTCATCTGCTCCGACCCCTCTGGCTCCGCTGCTGATGCTGCTGCCCGGCCTGCCAAGCGCCGCCGGTTTGAGTACACTGAGTCTTTTGATGTCCCTGCTAGAGAGGTCCCTGCCCGTCTCCAGCAGCTTGCTGCCAAGCACAAGGTTGTGCTCTGCATCCGGCAGAAGTACATTCGTTACAAGCCTTTCATGGCAGAGGTGAAGGACTATGCTTGTCACCGTGCTGGGGAGCCAGCTTCTGCAAAGCGCTCAAAGGTTTTGAAGCGGGAGCCATATGCGTCAAAGCGGTGTGGGTGTGGGTTCCGAATCCGGGCCATTGTCCCAATTGCGAACTACAATGAGAAAGACAAGACCTTTGTGTACGAGGAGGAAGGAACCGCTGTTTTCAAGTTATATGCTGTTCATTCAGGTCATGAGCCAGGTCCCCTTGATGGAAATGCTAGGATAATTCACAGGGTGTTGGGTCACAAAGGTGGGTTTATTGCTGATCAGGACAATGGATACGGGGTGAGTGGGGATGGGGATTCAGACGAGTACGTGCTGATGGGGAAGGATGAGGATGATTCACAGCTGGCAGTACTACAGCAGTTGCAAGAACTCAGAACTGAACTTGGGTTCTTGGAAGCAAAAATATCCAAATTTCCCCGGGAGCTGTTGAGTTCACTGTCGCAGGAGCTGTCAGATATTATGAGTAGGGTTAGGAATCTTGGGGAAGATACATCTCAACGCTCTGGTATGCTTCTCCATAAGCAGCATTCTGCTGAAGTTTTGGTTGACAGCAGTGAGCTTGGGCATTGGGGTGACCCCCATCATGATGGGATCTATGGTGATGCTAAGGACTCTGAATTGATTGATGAAGATGAAGATGCATTTGAACACACACTTGGAGGGGTCCCACCTTGGGAACGGTTGAGGACAGAATGTAGGGATAGAAAGGTCCTCATCCGGGACAGCTGTAAATCTGATAAATGGTTGAAAGATTTTGATGGGAAAAGCATACTAGATTGCGAAGAATCAAAACTAATCAAGCCCTTAAGGCATGATGGTACGATAGTGTCAGATGTGAATCTTGTAGGAGTAGTAGACAGCTTCTATCAGGAGAACCCGAAGTGGTATGATTCACCTTGTGGTTTGGATCCTGGTGCAGATTGCAGTGATGGTGGTTATAGACATGGGGGAATCGTGTAGGATTATTTGATTGGCATGCTCTCACTAATGCCATTTATAAAGAATGCAATGGGCCCATTCGCAATTTGGAAATGGGTTTGTAAATTCTGTATACATAAGATTGGAATTCACCTCACATGCTTAGGACAACTTTACTGTGCGATGCTTCCTTAAACTATCTCTGTTGGAATTTTTATTCACTCTATATTTTTTATGACTTATTCAACCATCTTCGCTTGACATTTTGAAGCTTGGTCTTTTGCATGCTTCATTTTCATTTTATCTTATTTTATTTTTTATTTTTAATTGTGCTCATCCATGTTGGGTTTTTTTTTACCTTTTTCTGCCTTCCATATAGAATTTCGGTGTTCTGATTAGTAGTATAAGTGAATGTTATGGTCTTGAATCGTGTGAATTTGATTTGTAATCTCCGTTCCAAGTGCATTTCCACTGAATATCTAGTTTATAGAAATTTGTTATATACTCATGTGGTGGTGCATGGTTGTCACTAGTTTTGCTTAATATGTTTGTGCTTGTATTTATGGAGAAAATGGTTCTTATGTTAAATTTGATTTGATATAAATATATGCTTTACCTTTTTTTTCACCCGGCTCGCATTATAGGTATCCTTTGACTCCAGATTGACTTCCTTACAAGCTAACGAGTTGAGAGAGGTATGTGGTATTGGATCATTGATCTTGTATCTTAATTCTTCTAAGACTTGAAGATCTCTTACGTCAGCATATATTAATTTTATTTCTTGTGAATTTTGATGAGATCATTGCGTCTTTATGTTGCCATTAAGTCACAATTGGAAAAAAAAGAAGGAAAAATGCAATTGTCACATAGCTATTGAATTTGTTTCTTGAATGCTTCTTCTCCTTCTTCTTCTACAATGCAACAGCCTCCGACCACAATAGATCTAATGTTATTTACGGCTTTCCTGATATTGGCACATCTATGAAAGAATATGGTGCTTTTGTCTCCTTCCTTCAACCAAAGTGTCCTCGATCTTTGTCTCCATTACATTTCTTCCAATCAAACACAATCCCATAGAGTGGTTTTGCAACTCTTCCTTAACTCGAGTTCATCCTCCTCAAGATCTCTCACCTCCTCCAATCTATTCAACCCTTCCAACTCGCGAGTAGCTCTTCCCACAATTCCTTCACCGGGTCACCGACTGATTTGACCCAATCTTTTATTTTTGATTTCAAGAGGATTATTTTCTTTGAGATAACATACCCTCCCCATCCTTGAACGTCAAAATCTTCCCACAATTCCTTCACCAATCTAGTGAATGCCGGATCATCCAGCCATGAATTGGTGAAGCGAAAAGGCTCAGGTCCTCAGTCAATCTCCTTCGTATCAAGCATCACTGGACAATGGTCTGAGATTGGACTATAGAGTTTAAGTTGGCTTGCATTGGAGAAAATTGTGTCCCAATCTGAAGATGAGAGAAACCTATCCAATCTGTCCCCCTAGCTTGGCCGTTACTCCAAGTCTACCGGCCGCCAATAACAGGAGATGAGTTAACTCATTTCTTGTAATGAATGCAGAAAAGTCTTCCATACCTCTAGTGTAGCTATGTCTTCCTTTCTTTTCCGATGGATATCTCACAATATTGAAATCTCCTCCCAGTCAACAAACAGGAGGGCTCCAACTGTGTACGTTATCTAATTCAGACCAAAAAGCCTCCCGCTCCCCTTCCGTGTTAGGACCATAAATGTTTGTGAAACAAACCTCCACATCGTCAATTACTAGCTTTCCTTTGACTAGTATTGATCTTAAATCCTGTCTTTTTGAGGAGGCAGTAAAGATGGAGGGATTCCAAAGTGTAAGCAGTCCACCAGACGCTCCCTCCGCTGATTTGTTGAAGTAATCAAAGTTTGGGAGCCCCATATTTCCTTGATGAAAGAGACATTCATCTCTTCACGTTTTGTCTCTTGAATTAGCAGCACATCAATCCGATTTTTCCTGATCAATCATTAGATTGTAGCCCTTTTCTCCTGGAGTCCTAGACTCCTCACATTCCAACTAAGAATCTTCATTGGGAAACTGCAAACCCCTTGAACTTTCCTGTGATTTCTCTGGCTTCTTCATTCTCAATCGCTATCTTCTGCTGAGTTAAGGTCGATTTTAGACTGAGAGATATTGCTGAAACTGATCCTAATTTCTTTTCCAATTTTGAGGATCTCTGTGGCATCCTCATTTGCATATCCCAATTTTTTTTTTTTTTTTTCAGTTCTTTGATAATTATTTCATCTGCAGATTTTTCTTTTTTCTTTTGCTTTTGTACCTTTTTCCTTTTTTTTTTTTGAACAATCTCAGCAATGGCCTCTCCATCATCTTCTTCGAACAAATCTCCTGAAGTCCCAGTATGTTTTCCAGATTTTGGAGCCTTCTGTCCCTTCCCTACTTCGGCATTTTTGTCCCCCGTTGTTTCTTTTTCTTGGTCTGTTTTTTTCCTAAAAGAGGTTCTGCAATGATTCTCTGCCATTCTCCTGAATTCTTTGTCTGTATTCCAGGAATGGAAGTCTCCTTATCCCATTCAGCGGCAGTGGAGACACTATCGATCTTCTGTTCCCTGGGTTGCTTGGGCCTTTGTTGCATGGCCGGTGTGACGACTGGACCTGGGCTGGATTGGCTGAGAGGGCTACAACTTATTTATTGGACCATGCCTTTCTTTAGTCCAACAGAGAATTGGGTTGGAGCCCTGACCCAAAAGTCTGACCCAGGGTCCCGTCACTTAAAAGCTTTAGAGAAGCTTCCTAGACACGCTCTATCCCTACCAGCCTGTCTCTAGCTATCAATAACAGCCTGCGCATGGATTCCAATTGGTTTCTCTTGCGGTACACATTCTCCATAGGCCCTCAATCTTCCCACTGCCCAGTGTATTCTTGGTTTTTGGGAGTTCTGCATGACAGACACATGTCCTGCCCTTCCTCGAAGAATGGGACAGACGTGCTGGAGGGTACGACGACGTCTCTGGTTCACCAGAAAGGTTTTCCTGGTGAAGAATCTACCCAGATCGATGGTGGTGGAGACTCCATAGTCTCAGCGATAACCACATCAAAAGAGGTACCATTGAGTTTCAGCTTCACTGAAGAGGGGACACGATCTGCCACCCCCAATTCGATGAACAGGTTGAGGGTAGAGCAATCCTCTTTGTTTAGATTTCGAGGATTGATCTCTAATACTTTCCCTATCTTCCTTCCGAAAGCTCTCATTAGATCCTCCGTCCACCCTTGTAAAAGGTAACCGAAACATTTGAACCACACCTTTCTGGGGTGTTCAAATAAATTGGGAGCCCACCTTCCCCAAATCCTGAAATCCCCTAAAGTCTGTAGAAGCTCCCATAAGAGTTGCAACTTCCTCCTTTTTTTTTTTGAAAGATTAGAGTTGTAACTTCCTTCTCTGACTTAAGACCCACCAGAAAGTACGAATCGTCCAGTTGGTTGATCGTTGGGTCTCGGAAGCCCTTTTGATGCAAGAGCTGCAAAATGTCAACATGCTTTTGATTGTCCATCGGAGAGATGATTATCGCATTGGATAACCAATCCCTCAAGTTTTCTTCATCATGTGTTGGGATCATCAATTCTATTTTTGAAATTTCATACTTGGCCTTAAGTTGATAGGGATTAGCCTGCCCCGACGGAGCCGCCACATTAGCCCATTGCCGCTCGCCATAGATTCTGGGAGGGCCTATGAGTTGAGATGGGACTGTCTTGGGACTGACGGAGCCTTCCCCTGTGCCAGATTTCCAGGTTTGTCACCTTGCTGGAACTATGCTAGATTAACCTGCAGCTTGCGTCCCTTCAAAATATGCCCCTTAAGGTCACGGGCAACCCTCTCTGCATGTTCCTTCGTATTTATCGCACAAACGCGAAGGTAAGTCTAGCAATGTCTTTTTTCCTGGGAACAAAAGAATCTTGAACCGACCCCCAGCGATTGAAAAACCATTGGAGCCATCTGTTCGAGGTGTGGTTTGGGAGGTTCCCGACAAATAGCATCGCTGAAGAGTCCTCTCTGGTATTCCTATGTCTCCTTTTTGGTTGCAACCATCCTTCCCCTTCCGTTGTCTCCCTGCGCCCCTCTTGGTCCTGCCTCTGGCCGTCGGATAAATGGTGGGGATCCCCCTCTCCATGCGCTCTCTGACCATTGTAGGTACGCTCAACCTCACCATTTCTCTTGCTCTCTCTCTCTCTCACTCTCACTAATTGGTTGGGTCTATACCTTTTAGACCCTTTTTGTACTGATTTTTTTTCTTTAATAAATTTTTCTCTTTGTTACCGCTAAAAAAAAGAGGTGTGCGCAGCTCCAGAGGAATTTTTTTTTTTGAAACATTGATGATTAAATATCATTAAAAGAAGGGAATACAGAGAAGGGATCCGAGTATAGGAGAAATATACTTAGAGCCAAAAAAAGAAGGAAAAAAAAAAAACAAGAAAAAGAACAATGAAAAATGAAAAAAACAAGATACATCAAAAATGACAAACCCCACAATAAGCATATGAAACCCCCAATCCCAACAGCCAAGGCTGGGAAAATGAAAAAATTCCAAGGATGGATTATGTAGCATAACACCAGATTTCGCCAAGAAGTCTGCAACGCAATTTGCCGATCGAGGTGTATGAATGAAGGAGACACCATCTAACTTGTACATCCTCCAAATGTCCCTAGCAATACCCATCAACCTCCTGGGGGGATTTTTTTTTTTTTTTTACTAGCCCAGGATATGGCATTAGTTGAGTCACCTTCAATAATGAGGTTACCACTCATAAACTCAAACCAAACCTAAAGTGCTCTCTTAATTGCCCTAAGTTCTGCTTCATTTGACTCCATCAACCCTACTGATTCGGAGAAAGCTGCCACCAATCTACCTCTATCATCATGTAATACACTTCCTATTCCTGTCAGCCTTGGTTTACCCGTTGCCGCCCCATCTACATTGAATTTGCAAGAACTTAGGGGAGGCGCAACCCACTTGACCAACCGCTTTTTAGCTCTACTATCTCCATTCATACACCCATCCCAAGACAAATAAAAATCCTCCTCCGATGCTATACCCCGAAACTCCTTACACATACAACCAACCAATCACTTGTCATTTTGCCTTCTCAAAACATCTCTAGGGTCTCCCCTTTTTCCTCCAAAGATTCTCCCATTACGCTCTTTCCAAATAGCCTACGACACAGCAAAATGAACCATTTTACATGCTACTCTAAGTCTACCTCTAAAGGAACCCCCCATCCAAGACACAAAGAAATCCTACACTACACTCCACTACTAAAAACCCATGAACACCCAAAGAGTCTCAAAAAAGAAGCCCAAACCACCCATGTGAATCGGCATTGCATAACAAGTGGTCCACAGTTTCCTCCTCAACCTCGCATAAGGGACACACTAGTGGAGCCTCATCTGGAATAACGCGCATTCTCTTAAGATTGTGTCTCACAAGGATCTTCTTATGCAAGTCCGTTCACATAAAGAATTGGATCTCAGGGGGGATCGAATTGTTCCAAGCAGATTGCAAATAGGAGGTGAGGACAAATTTATTGCATATGCCGAACATAGGATTGATTTAACCGAGAAGGACCCTAACGGCTCCATGGACTAGATCACTTTGTCCTCATCCTCAATCCACAACCTGGTATTCTTTAGGATTCCTATCAAGACTTGATGGATACTTTCCTCAAAATCCCACAGTCCTCCTGAAAGAGATTGATCACTATGGTATGCCATTAACCTCGCTATAGTAATCATTGATCAAAGCATCATGATTTTGAACCGCTCCAAAAAGTCTGGGAAAAACTACCATTAATGGCCTCTCCCCCACCCAAATATCCCTCCAAAACAACACCCTTCTACCATTGCCAACCAGCTCTAGAGGATTTGCCAACTCATTCTGATATCTGCTAGCGTCCTAAATTGTATGGTTGCCTCAAATGCGGATGTCATGAATTTCTCCACCAAATTTTCAAGATGCCATGGATAGAGAGATTGATTATCTACCCACTTTGTTGCATAGAATGGATCCCAACTATTTGAACTTATTCATATTTAAGATATCTAGAGCTTTACAGCCTCGTAGAAGAACATTCATCTCTGTGTCATTAGCATTTGTTCTTAAAGATTTGTATGCATATATGTCGTGCTCCTTTCTTTTGTTACCATCCTTTACATGTGATCTTTATTTCTAGGCTTCTATCAAAGAATAATCTGTGTCTTGTTCTATAGTCACCATTTTACTACAGTAGGACTTTTACCCTTTCATGCTGAGATATTGGGATGAGGGGTTTGGTGGAAGGGAGTTTGGAAGTAGAGCAAAAGGATGCAGCAGGTGTGGTTAGGGCTCTATTTAAGATAGTCTCAGTTGAGGAGGATGTTCAGTGTTAAGGCTGAGGTGGTGGAGCAATCAGGCTTCTTTTTGGCATGATTTACGTATGGAGGATAGGAAGCTCATGGAGGTTTCTCGAATTTGTTCAAAATAGTAAGGAAAAGGCTGACTTCCATGAAAGAGTGTTATGAGGTGTCCGGAGAGAATAGGGTTTAGACTGTTAATTTCGTAAGGGCATTCGGAGACCAGAGGGTGGAGAATTTTAAGAATTTATTACAGGTTTTGTATGGAGTTGGTATTTGTATAGAGGAGGATAGGAAGGTTTGGGTGGGGGATGTATTTGAAGATTTCAAAATTAAATCATGCATTAAAAAGTGAGGAGTAACCTATATGTATATATGGGCATGAGTGAGGAAGGCTCTTCCTAGGGTTCCAGTGTTTTGTTGGAATGCGATTAGAGGCAAAATTCTAACTTGATGTTACCTTAGAAATGGAGAAGTAATTTTGGAAGGAGGGGATTTGTCTTGGTTGCTGTGGATTGGAGGAGAACATGGACTATTTATTTTACCTTTCAAAAAAAAAATATGGACTATTTATTTTGTAAATTTGAACATGTTAAGGAATTGTGATATCGAGTGGTCTCTTTGATGGGTTGTTCCTGGTAAGATATGATACACTGGTGGGGTGCTGGACAGGGGGGCTGGGGTCCTTTACGGTGTAGGTAAAGAATCTTGCCGTACTATTCCAACATTATTTTTATGGTCTATGTGGAAGGAGAGAGAATTTTTGAGGGTTGACAAAGTTCAATGGATGATTCTTTTGAGGTCATGAAATTGAGGATCATAAGATAGCTAATAGTCAGTTAAGATTTCGAAGGTTACTCAATATCAGATTTTTCGAGAAGGTGGAGGGAGTGTTTAGCTGGGACAAGTAGAAAGGATAGTGGATAAGGTGTTCCTTTGCTAATGGGCAGTTAATGTTGACAATGTGGCTAAGGGAAACCTAGATCAACAGATATTGGGGATACACATGATGGAGGGCATGAGGTTAAAACGTTCTTCTTGGTGCTTTTAGGAGTTACTGATTAAAATGGGATAGAGCTTCTAGGTATTAAAAAAGCTTTAAGAGTTGTGGACTTTCTTAGGGAAAAGTATGTTGATAGTTAAAGGAGACTCTGCCATATGGGAGTCATGGGACCAAATTGGTGGTAAGGCTGACTCACTTGATGGCGGACTGTTCGAGTGCTACACGGGCTGAATCAAGGAGGATTCGCACCAGTCCCATGACATTTAGCTTTCTTAGTGACCGTTTTTGGATCAGAGGAGGGGCCTGTATAAACTCTATCATTAGATACAACAAAGGACAACAGATAGGACAGGTTTCAAGTAATTCAGAAAGAGAGCTGAAGCGTTGGGGATTCTCCAAGAGTTTATAGGCTGATCCAGATTGTAAGCAAATTATCAATGCATGCTCATCCAATTTAAGCAGTAATTCCCTCAGCGTTATCAAAGCATAAGAGGCAGATGCCTAAATATTAGCTGGCATTTGAAAAGTCACTCTCAATAACCAAATACCTGGAGAAACATTCTTAAAGATGTTTGGAGAAGGGTACTTTGGAATTGAATGGGCAGAGTTATTGGCAATTAGAGAAGAATTCAAGATTTGAAGTACAGTTTTTTTTTTTTCCTTTGGGGGTGGGGGTGGGGGTGGTGGTGGTGGGTGGGTGGTGGGGGTGGTGGAGGAGGGGAGAAGACATAAACTATGGCTTCATGGGTAAACTTATGATAGAAGGGGATTTTTATAATTGGAAAAGATAACCTCCTTGGAGATTATTAATGTTGACAAGAGTGGTGAGAGATTTGGGTAGGGTATTAGAGGAGGCATCTTTGGCCATGTGATGAGATCAATGAACAATTTTGTAGTCCTCTAGGCAAAGATAGTTGTTGATTGACGAGCCTTATTGCAGGTTCATCATTGGATTTTTTTTTTGTTCATCATTGGAATTTTTTTTTTTTTTTTTGAGTAAAATAAGGGAAGCTTTAATAAACCAAAGGAAAGCAGACCCACATGCTGGGCTGCATGGTATAGAAGTTAAAAGAGCTGAAAGGGTGATCAGGAACCCTAAGACCCCAAAACCTGATCACAAAGAGGTCATCATAATGATCTGCAACCCGAGAAACAAAAACACAAAACCAGAGACAAACACTAGAGACACAAAACAGATGAGATCAAAAGGTAAGGATGAGGGCCACAAAGGCAGGGGTGACCCAACTCATATTTCTTCTTCCACTTTCTCATTTCTAAGGATGTTTGCAATATCAACCGGAAGACGCTTTTCAGATTTATAGACTTCTGGTTCAGGTAGGCACACTCTAGAGTCTAGACGGCTCATGGGCTATCTTAGCATTTCAGAGGCACAGGTGCACTTCCCAAATGCTAAGCTGCTTCAATAGTTTAAGGTTTTACATAGGGGCACATAGGGATAAGATGTGAAATTAGGATAGTGTAGTGCTTCTGTACTTGCATTTTACGTATTCTTGTGCTCAATGAAACTTCATTCACCTTAGAAAAGGGGAAAAAAATAACCCTTGCTAA
Source organism: Chimonanthus praecox (assembly GCA_022113865.1). Classification (NCBI taxonomy): domain Eukaryota; kingdom Viridiplantae; phylum Streptophyta; class Magnoliopsida; order Laurales; family Calycanthaceae; genus Chimonanthus; species Chimonanthus praecox. The sequence goes on from CM039091.1 coordinate 49,293,956, forward strand.
TAGATTTCCAAATGCTTGAAGTTACCTGCATCGAGTGATTTACCTCCAATCATGGAAGTTCAACATATGCTTTATAATGACAATTTGCTTCTACAGTTCCGCTTCTCATTATGATCACCCTTTCCAAGGCCAAAGCCACATCTTAAGGAGAGCCTTGTTAACCATTTTGATTAATCGAATGCCAAGACCTCCTTCATTGATACACTGTACATCTGCAACCACTAGACAAGATGATATTTGTTTTGTTGTTGACATCATTCCACAAGAAGTTTTTTTTTTTTTTTAAATAATTGTTTGAAACCTCTTTCCAGCACTTGTTGACCATCTGAAAACAGAAAGTACACCAACAAGCTTGCGAGAGCCAACTTTAGGGGGGCGATTCTTCCCCTGATCAGATAAGCATTTAGCTTTACACTGACAACTTGTTTTAAATGTTTTAAATATTGAGGTCCTTTAGTCTCTGCTGAGACACTATTCTTGAGAACCTAATTCTTGGAATAATTTATCTTCAATGTTAAGCAAACCTCAAACCATCAAAGAATTGCTACTGGATTCTTGCTACTTCCCTTGTTATCATCACAAGAGATCATGGTATCGTTTGCATCTTGCAGGTGGGTGACAAAGTTTATTCTCCATAACACACCAATTTTCATATTTATTATTATTATTTTTTTTTTTGGGACAGGTGTCCAGATAGAAGAATCATTTATTTTATAATGTACAGAGTCCATTAACCATGACTGTTTGGTTCCGAACATGGCCATTGACTCTTAATGATTGGAACCATCATTTCATTCAAATAATCTTATTAGTAAGATTGTAAAACCACTTCTAGAAATACCATTATAACATGTTTCTATTATTTTAATGTAAGATATATGAAGTTGACACTTCTTTTTTGACGAGTTGCATGTAGTGGGCTAGAGGATTGATATTGAAGGTAGACATTGTAGAGTACCCACGGCACAAAAAAGAAAGGCCAAAGGTAGACATATGAACTGGTTTTTAGCTTGACCAATAATTTTGACGTCATAGATCAAATTCCCTAATTTCTGGTGATTGAGTACTTCAAAATCCTGTATTCAATATGGCAGGTTCCTCTGGTCATCTGTCCACTACATGCCACTTGTAAAGATCAGTTTCTTTCTTACTGTGATAAAATGACAGTGCTCTTAATATAGGGGATCCTCACTAAGATTTCTCACTGCCTAGCAGATTCTCAAGATAAGTGGAAAGACCACCCTCTTCAACAGTTACGTTCCTGATCATGTGCAGAAGAATTACAGTAACGTCGTATGGATGTAATATTGTAAGTGGAAGACCACCATCTTCAACAGTCATGCTTCTAATCATAGGTGATTGTTGAATTGTTTTTTTTTTTGAGTGATAACAGAAAAATTCATTAGAAGAAAAAGAGAAGTAGAAATACAGAGAAAAGTGTCTACAAGGATTAGACCAATAAAAAATAGTGATTGTTGAATTCTTGAATGTATGAGCATTATAAAACTAAAAAGGATTGCACCAATTTAGACAGAAATTGTAGGAGATTTAGCAAAGTTGGAGGGTAATTAGCCCTCTATAGAAACCTACAAAAAAAAAAAATAGCCCTCTATAGAAAATTCTGATTTTATTTTGGCGGTCAGCTGAAAAATCGCCCTCTCCATTTCCACCCTTGGGGTTATGATGGATGTAATTCGTCAATTATTCGTACATAACAGTATACTCATCTCATAATACGTTTGGTGTATGGTTTTTCCATTTCCTTTCTTGTGTTCTCTTTCCAAACTCTTTCTTGTGAAATGCATCACAAAATGCAGAGCAGGTCAGTGCATGTGTTCAATGGTTTCTAATCTTTTTAGGAGATTCTAACATCAAAGATCTGGGCATAGTTGGGGCATCATCATCCATTTCTGAAGCTCTTCACTCAGTCTGCATGGGGCAGATCTAAACTAGTCATACACATAGTAGTCAAAGGCATGCCTTGGGCACAATAGAGTGGGTATGTGCCTAAATAAGGCTGGCAAGGTGCAGTTCCACTTTAATGAAAAGGTGCACGCCTTAGTGCACCTCACGCCTTGTGCCTTTTAGCGCCTTTTCTTTTTGGTGCTAAAATGCAAATATTAAAATACAGATTTCCCCTTAGGGTGAAATGAGAGATAATTTAAGGATATGGACAAGTCTGATAATTATATTAACAATGATGATGATGATTATGAAGGATCCACAGAATGGATGTTATGTTTTTGTTTATTTGAGATAAACTATTTTAATTGGATTGGTGGTGGATGAATCTTGTGATAGAACCTCTTTTAACTCTCTTATTTATTTTTTATTTTGACTTTTAATTAGTTGGTTCTCTGCACTAGGCTTTGTCATTAACTTTTTTTATTATGCACTCATGCTTCTACATTTGATGCATTTTCTTTATAGTATATATTTTGCATTATTTAGCTGATGATGAGTTGAAAAGATAATGTATTTGTCATCAATAGCTCAAAAATAATTGTAAACAATTGGATTGTATTTATATTAGTGCAAAGAGCAGACACAGTTAAATAAATATGTGTATTGGAAAATACGAAAAAAAAAAAGTTTATCTAGAATGAAAAGGTCCACGCCTTATGTGTGCTTTGCACCTTAGGCTCATGGACCCTCTTCGCGCCTTAGGTTTGTGATGCGGAGCATTTTGGAGCATATGATTCTATCATTTTTATTTTTATTACTTATTTGGTTTGATGTATTTTTTATTTATTTATCTGAGGGTATTTTGTTTTATTTTACATTTAGGGGTATTTTCGTCATTTTGTTGGTGTGTTTATTATAAATACATTGTAAGCCTCTTTAGGGCAATCAGTTGATGAAGAAATTGAATTTTTCTTCCACTTGTGCGACGAAATACTTGGGAGCGATTCCTTTGGCACGAGGCCCTTCTTTTGGCGTGAAGCCTAGCGTGAGGTTACCATCCATACATTTTCTTCAGGTACTTTTTATCTTCTTCGTCTCTCTTCTTCTCTGCGACCCTCTTTGTCTTTTCCCTTTTCCGCCACCCATCCCTGGATTTCCAAGGCCATCCAAAGCCCATACAGCCATCGCCACCCTCCGAATCTTCATAACCAGTGTCGCCTTCCCTCATTAAGCCCTACAACTTTGCCGCACCTCTTCCCTTGGCTTCTCCCACTTCTGCCTCCCACTTTCTGTCCTTCCCTTTGCTTTCTTCTTTCGTTTCTACCCCTTTTATTCGTTTCTTTTCTTTTGCCCTAAAACACATAAACTCCACGTGCCTTTGTTTCTTTCATTCGTTTCTTTTCTTTTGCCCTAAAACACATAACTCCACATGCCTTTGTTTCTTTCATCTCATTACCCACATACGTGTCATGTCATTCATTTAACACTTAAGGCCATTCCATCTTTTTATTTCTTTTGCATGTAATTGTCCACACCAGATTACAAGGATATTGTGCACAATTAATTGTGACAATTTTATATTTATTTATTACAAATATTAATTGATATTTAATTTCAGCCCATATTAATTTTAGGTGCATTATTTTCATCCCTTTTAACTTTTAGGAAACCAATTTAGGCATTTAGGGTCACCCTATTAGTTGTCCTGCATCAGTTTGCCTTGACTACTATGGTCATACACTCATGCACCACCATTGTCACCCATGATTTCTGGTATTTGTGGTATATTTCCATTTTTTCTTTCTTTGAAGTTCAGGCTTTTTCACTTATCTTCTTCTAAGATATTTCTGATTTTCTCTATGGTTCCTTTTTATCTCAAGTGTCCATTTTTTTGTGGATCATTTATCCCCTGAGATGCCCTTTACAACCTTTTGGGGGTTTGGCCATCATACTGTAGTCTCTGATCTGTGTTCAGGTCCGATTTTTACTGTCTTCTTTCATCCCTCATGATTTTCCATCCATAGCGAAGGGCATCTCCTTTCTGCCTCTTTTCTATACTTCCAGCTGCTGAAAACAGTTTTTTCAGCTTCCGTTATCTTTGGTGCAGTTTCTGGTCCCCCCACCTCAAGTTATCTAATTTCAGCATCCATTATCTTACTACTGTTAGCCTTGTTTTGAACTTAGATTTGTGTCCCTCAGTTTAGCATGGTACTATTTGTTTATGTGGATGTTAGTGTTATTTTGATCTTCAATTTATAGGTCTAGATGGAATTATGGTGTTGATAAATTTTATAAGACTGTCTTCTAGTTTGTCCATTTCAGTTGGTGTTCATGGTGGGCTGGGAACATTTCAATGGACAGTTTAAGCTCTCATTGGAAGCTATTGACCTATCCTTCCCTTTCCCAGTGGTTCATGATGATGCAGCTCAAAAGTTGGTTTGGATGGAGTAATTTCTTAGATGGGTACAGGGGTTCTGCTACAGTCAGCATGGGTATGCTCTGTGTCTGCTGTCAATCAGAATGTGGCAACCTGGATGAGTGTTTGAGACGTAGTTTGTCAGCAATGCCCCTCCGTGCTAAGGTCATCTAGGCCTTATGATATGATGCAGTATAAGCTTATCTTAATTGATCTGTTTACTAAATAAACTGAAATTTAGGCCAACGTTAGACCTGTCTTTCAATCAGCTTATTAGTGGTTGGAGTGTTTCTCCTCCTTGAATCCTATAGGCATAACACGTTGATGTCCATTATCCATTTGTTGGAGGTACAAGTATTGCTCTCTCTCTCTCTCTCTCTTCCCCCCCTCACCCTAATAGGATCCTAATTAGATAAATTAGTTACTTTGTAATGAGAGTAATTGATATGTTGAGAATTGTTTTCTTTATTGTTTTTCCATTTGAGGTGTACCTGGAGCCTATTTATAGGCTAATTTAAATATGAAAGCAGAGGAGAATTTCCAAAAACTAGCTTCGATTTGGAGGTTGATTTCTCCTTGAATTTAAACCAAAGTATAAGGTTGATTTTCCCTTGATGTGAAATCCCTATTTCCTTTTCTCCATTTTTCCACTATTTTTTCATTATTTTTCATCCAGATTCATATGACACTCACACAGCCTGTATAGTAAAAAAATTCGTTTATATTGGTTCTGTTGGTTAGCATGGCTTGTTAAAACTTGAAAGACATGCCTTGGCCGCACCTAGGCTCCATGCTTATTTTGTGCCTCGCCTTTTTCTAGACTATTTTTTATAATTATCATATTTTTCTAGATAGTTGGGAAAAAAATAATCATATTTTTTTATATCTTTATGCAATAACGATTAAAGTCTAGTTAATTCAAATATTTAGCCAGTGATACTTGATTAGAAACTATACCTAGATGTTGTATATAATACATTTATAAAATACGCTTTCAAGCCCTAGCATGTAGAACCATTCTCAATTATTTGATCAAGAAAGCTCTGCAAGATTAGGTTCATGCCTGATGGTACACATTGCACTTGTAAGTTCGAGGACCCCTTGGTGCTTTGACTGTACTCAGTGACTTGGCTACTATGATTGTCGATTCTTATTGTTTTGTTTGAAGGAACTTTACATTCTCCATCAATGCAACACGGTGGCGCTTGTGTTTCTGTTTCCAAAGCTCCCTGCCCTATGAAGTTGTTTACATGTTTATTGCAGATTTTAAAAATTAGGTAAGTCACTAAGGTAAATGACCGCTTGTTGTGGATAATTTGTATGTTCAGATAGAGCATAGGGATTGCTTTTTCTCCATGTTGAGGCATGGTAGGCAACCATTTATCTTTGGTTAATGTGTGGCCCAACACATGATGCTTTGTAGCATTTGAAACCTGGAAAGCACACTCAATTCCATGTTAAATCCAGCTGGATCAGACCTGAAGCTAGGGTGGAGTTGATTCCCTAAAGTTGACTAGGTATCTAAATGATACTAAAATTTTGATGTAAGTTTAATTCATGAATCATACATACAGTGCATCCTAACTAGAAAATAACGTGTAGCTGACTAAATAGTTTTGTAAAAAATCAACAAAAATACTTCACAAAAGTGATGTTCTTTGTGATCCTGTTACGCTGACCCATACTGTTGGACACTTACAGATGTAACGGCAGTATTTGATTTAATTTGAATAGGAGGGGAGTTTTACAAGAGATCATCTGCTAATTTGTAGGAGCAAATATTGAAGGATGATTTTGATATTACATGTACCCCCAGGATTTGGGCTTGAATCACATCAGATTACTGCATGTGATCATTTTTTTTTTTCAAACCAGCGACTACCATGTTGTGATTGCTTGGGTTTTGTTTTGAACCATAGCTAATTTGTGCTTTTTGTAAAGGAAACCAGCCACTTGTTCAAGATTGTCTGCGTTCAGATGCACAGTTATCACAGTGTCCTGGGAGAAATGAAATGTTCCAAGTGCATGACAGTGGATTTTAAATTAACTTACCTGTGTTGTTTCTTCATCTGTTTTGTAAAGTCTGTGAAAATTTTTCCTAACTGATTTTATTGGTTCCCATTTGAAGTTGTTCCAGAAGTCACCTTTTGTATCTGCACAAATTATCAGCTGATACTTGCTAGATGGTGCCAAAGTGGATTCCATGAATTGGTGTGCTTCTACAGATATGAAACTAATTGATGGATGATGTGCACAGGTTTTAGCTTGTTCTCCATCTATTGGATCCTTTAATTTCTTTTCATTTTGTGGAGTTTACTGCTACATAATTAGTAGACGTCTCATGGCCCATTGGGTGGCCCATGGCTCCAGTTGGTAGGGCTGTTCCTCAGCCCGAACCTAGACCAAAACCCACCCAAACCCATCATGAACAAATGGATTGAACACATACCAGCCTGTCAAGCCAGGCTCGGGCTAAATTCTTGAGCCCATTTATATGAACAGTTCGCTTCAGGCTTTGACAAGAAGCCTGTGAAAGCCCATCGAGCCTTTCAGCCTGTTTATTTCATTATATGTGTGTATGTGCACTTCGTTTTGAAACTAATTAGAAAACTAACCATTCATAGTGAAAGTAAACACGATGAACTACAGGTGGGGACCCAAATTTGAACTCTCTTTTTTAGCGGTAACAAAAAAAAAATTAGATTTGAAACAATGAAAACAGTACGAGTACTAAAGGGGTCTAAGAGGCTTAAACCCAAGAAATTGAAGAGAGAACAGAAAAGAAGAACCAGAGTACAATAACACAAAAGAAGGCCCCCACATAACCTTCCCTGGAGAGACCCAACCCCTCATGATTACAAATGGAACAACACCCCATTGACAGTCAAGTGTACTCCCAACTTAGCGAAGAAGTCTACCAATCCATTGGATGACTGTCGACATGCTCGAATGAAATCTCTAATCCTGACAACAAGTTCTTAATTTCCCTGACTATTGTTACCAATCTCCACGGTGGCCTCTTTGTCCCCTTAGCTCATTTGGTAGCTTTTGTCGAGTCCCCTTCTAGTATAAGCTTCCCTTGCCCATAGTTCATCTACAGGATCAAAGCTCTCCTACCGACTTTGGGAAAACTAATGAAGATAGCCCACTAGAATTACGAAGGATGACTCCTATTCCAGTTGGTCCAGGTTTACCTTTTGTCTCCCCATCATCATTGAATTTATGTGCCCCCGGTTTGAGGTGCCCTCCAAACCTGCCGACAGTATCTTCTTGGAGCTCTTGTAACCACCCATATTCTCCTGGCGTAAGTGTTACTTCAACTGCATGAAATTTTGAAGAACCTGTTCCTACCCATCAACAACAAAGGGTTCATGCTTCGTCTAGAGCTTTTGGATGAGGAAGATGAAGACCTATCTCTTTCTTCCACCCATCTTGAGAGCCCTTTCAACTTCAGCTTCATCGCTAAACTAGAGATTCTCTACACTTTCCCAGTCTTCAAAATCTCCTCACTATCTCCCTTTGTGAGTCCTCTACTCTACGACGCTGCTCAAAACTTAATTTGTAATCCCTTAATCTTAGTAGTCAAAGTTTCCATGCATCCTTAACAATCACCAAGAGGGGCGTCTGGTTACTTTGAGTACTAAGAGAGTCGCTAGAAATTGAGTTTGGTGCTCAAACTTGATCTACTTGTAGCATATCATGTCTACCTTCATTATAAACGGTTGGATTTTTAACAATCTCAAAACTGATGGGCTCAGGTTTAGTTTTTTTCCAAATAGTTTGAGCTCGGACTTTGACCTTGAAAAGCCAGCCCAAACCCAACCCACAAACACCCTTACCAGTTAGTGCTAGGAATTTCTTTATTGTTCTTTGGTCCAGCTTCTATATTCTTCGGTCATATACTATTTTGGTTTAAGTTCAATAGTACTCATTATTATTATTATTATTGTAAAAATCGTGCTTGTTAGTGCCCGTGCCCAACCATTGTGGCTCCAGGCATGGCCCCTCTACAGGTGGTTCCTTCTGTATAAATTCTCTGCAGCAATGATAGTTGTAAGGTCGGTAGCCTGCTTTAGTTTTCAGGTCCATGGCTCCATGCCAGCTTGTTTTAGATTGTTGATGATGTCCATATTTACGGGGAAAATCCTACCAACGACCAAACGAGGAAAGATGGGAAAGGAATCTCCAGTTTTCTCCCTCATAAGCAACTACCAAATGAGGAAAGGAAGGGAAACCCCTCCAAACACATCCCAGGAAAATGGTTGGTAGGTGGGAGCTTCACATTGAAGGGATGTGGTTTTTATTTTTTATTTATTTCTCGTCCCTTTTTCTTCTTTTTTAAGTATCTATTCTATGGTCTGTATCGAGTGCAAATAGCCCAAATCTGATACTGCTCCCAGACCCACTTGGGGCTAGTTTTGAATTGTACATGCTTCTACCTCATTCATAATTTTATCCTTTAAAAGGAATATGAGTGAATTCATAAACTAGGTTTCCTACTTGACAATTCTACACTTTAAATTGCAACATTGAAGTTACCAAGGGGAATCATCATTTATTTAAGAGAGAGAGAGAGAGAGAGAGAGAGAGAGAGAGAGAGAGAGAAGTTGGATTCCAACTTAATGCATGCATGGCATGTGAATGAATTGAGACACGGGTAAGTGAATGTGGTATTGAATTGAGAGGTTGGATTATGTCGCCATTTGTAATTTTTCTTAGTTGGCAGGGGACCCAATTCAAGTGCTGTACTCTCTTTACTAGTTACTACTGAATTATGGGGTTGGTCTGCTGAAATGGAAAAACAGTGGCTACTCTACATTTTCCATCAGCAGGCTTTTATACTTTTATCATATAGCTTGCAAGTTATAAGGTTAGTTGTCAATAATATTGCATTTATTGAGAGAGAGGTATTGAAATTTTCATTTAAAATAGCTCTTAACAAGTGCAGTAGATCTGAAAAAGTAGCTGGATTAATGCAGCATTTGCTTTTACGTTCTACTATTTGTATTTGTAGTGAAGATGGAGAGATCTCTCGAAAAATTCTAAAAACATGGAGACTTGCAATTTTAAGAGTTGATTTTCAACATTAATTCATAAAAAGCCAATGATAATGGCGAGTGTATTATTATTATTTATTTAGAAGCATCTCTTTAAAAATTTCGAGGAAAGGAATAAAAAATGATTTGAGAGTTTAGGATCATGGATATATATTTAATTAGTCTTAGGAAGAGCAATTAAAAATACAATTATTATAAAATATGGACAAAAAATCATAAGGGATGCCACTAATCCATAAAACAAAGCCATCCATACTAACATGCTAAGGTTGAAATATCGGCTGATACATATCGTATCGGTCAATATGTATCGGTATTTTAATACCGAATGATATCGGCCGATACAATATGTATCGGCCATACATACCGAATATCGGCCGATATTCGGTCCGAAATATCGGTCGATATTCATAAATATCGGTTTTTAATTTTTTTTTTTTTTAAATATCAATACGGTTTTTGACTGTTTTTCGTTTTTTCACGGTTTTTAACGGTTCAGGGTTTACGGCTTTCGCGATTTTTACGGTTCCGATATCGGAGGAGAGAAAATTATCAGCCGATATATCGGTTTAACCGTTTGTTTAACCCCTGTTAACATGTATAATTTTGATTAAACATCACTTGTCTCAAATTTTGTCATTTTACTCTTTAAGTCCCTAAAACTTTTGAGACAAAATTTAGGTGCCATGACATGAGTATAGAATTACTCTGCCAAATAAACCATTTGAATGAGTTTAAGAAAATAATGCAATGCTCTTCAAATAATTTAAATCCTTCATGACGGCCATATTGATAAATCAAATCTTGCTTTGGTAGCACATGTTGAAAATTTCTTAAATATTTGTTCAAGGATACTCATAAAAGATTTTTTGGCAAATAAAATCATATATTAAATCCATTTTTGATCAGCTTTACGACGATTCGATAGCTTGGTTTGAATTGCTTCTTCACTTGATTAATAAATTTGATCTTTTAGAAAAGGCTTTAATGTGAAGATCCTTTTTATCCCCCTCACAATAAAATGAGCATTGAGATGAGTGAGGAAAACTCTATAAGTTGAACATGTGAAACCAAGTTAGAGTGGTGCTCACCTCTTGTTTATAACATGGAGAGGCCTGAAAACTTCTTTAATTAGATATTGTCATATCATCTGTTACTTATATTAGCAATGGTTTTTTTTTTAAAAAAAATCATCATAATTGGGTCCCACAAACTGTGATCTCTAAGTTTAAAAAAAATAAAATCTTATATAGACACCACAAGATCATCTTACCACACCTTAAGTTTAGGGATTGTTTTTCTAGAATTGACTCTTAGCAATCAATTATCTAATGAATTAAAAATGAAATTACTAAGATTAATAGAGTTGGGGAGTTGACAGGAAGGAGTTCAAAAGCATGAAAGACTAGTTTAGAACATGTGAGATGTCAATGCAAGTGTCAAACACCAATCCTTGAACTTTCTAAATTTGATCAAATGGGCAAATCTTGGTTGGTAAGAAATACCAAATGGGGCCTTCAATTTTCTACACCCATAAATGAAGGACATTGAGTATGTGCATCAGTTCAACAGCAGTTTTCCTCTTAAGAATTCTTTTGGCCTAATTTTCAACTTTCAAGTGAATGACAGCTTCTCATTCTTCATTCAAAGTTGAAAGGGGGCAGTTGGGAATTGAGACTGGCTTGGAAAGATTTGACCGATTTCCTCCCTTCCCCTTTCGTCAACAATTTACTTTCCCACCTATCTTTCCTTCTTCTACTTTGTTTCCTGCAATAGAGATGACGTAACATTTAAATAATGTATCAACTTCTTTTAGTAAGTTAAAATAAAAGACAGAAACTAATACTAATAGGGCTGGGCATACATGTTCACAACTTGGCATTTTCAACTTTACAGTAGGCATTGAATATTGGGGCTGGTAGAACTGTAAGTCTATATGGTTGATTTTTTTTTTTTAATTTATATGTGGAAAATTGCAGGATACCTAGCGTAACACCCCTAAAGGTAAGTTCACTATTCTCAGGACGCACCAAAATTAGGCTATAGAAACTCAAAATAGAAGTTTTAACACTTCTCTTATGCAGTTTCCTTTGCTCTGAGCTTCCCAAAGCTCAATTCCAGGGTGAAAATTTAGATTTAAATGAGATTTCTGAGCATATCATTGTCCATTATGCTAATTAGCTAAAGGAGCAAGAGAACACTGTTATGGATAAAAATGTGTCACTCATTCAAACTCCAACTTGAGGATTAAGCAACTATAAAAGCCTTAAATTTGAGCTCCAGCTAGAGGAACAGCCGCAGTCAGAGGAGCTAAATGGCAAAGTGATTGAGCGTTGTGTGTTTAACAATCCAATTATATTTTTGCAATTATAGAAATAATTTATGAAAAATAGACGACAAAATGCTCATTTTTTATGGAAAATTTTACTATTTTAACAATAATGGCTAGAATAACAGTGACGAATAATGTGAAAGGATATATGATGAAAGTGATTTGATTATTTATCTATGTATAATACGTGTGGGAAACTATAGAAAACCTAGTATAAAATCTCTACGGATGATACTTACTGTCTTTATAATACACCAGATTAGAGGGGACTCAAACTCGACACTCCTATTTACTAAAGCCAAAGGTTATCCAGATTGAAACACACAAGTTAAATGTAGGGAAAGCAAAACTCTTGGTCATTAATATTAAGTCTATTGAGTTTGACTAATCTTTGCCAACCGACCTTTCACTACTCACTAGTCACTGGATAAGGGTGCCGGTAAGGTTTTTGGGAAAAAAGTCCTTAAATATCGTCAGTTATCTAATTTAAAATGATTAATATGAAAAACATCGTTGACTATATGATAATTTAAATCACCTGATCAAACATTTGATATAGACAAGTTCTATTATAGACTAAAAGTAGGTCTGATAGACGTGAGGCTGGTAGGTCAAAAGAGATTTGATGGAGGGTGTGATGATGAATGATAAAAAAAATTTATAAGGAAAGATAGGTTATTATGGGATCATCATACTATTAAAAATAAGATTTTATTAGATTATATTAACTCTTGATTTTATAAGATTAAAAAATGATTATATAAATATTTTAATATATCATGAAATATATTAAATAAAATTAATAAAAAAATATGTAAATTTAAAAAATAAAAATAATTTATCATATATATACTACTCGGGCGCTAAAAACATCCTCTTTTAGAAAAATATATATAAAATAAAATAACTCCCATCTCTACTTTTCCATCAATGGATCTCATCCGAGAAGTTCAACTGAGTTAAGGAATAAGCAAAAAAAAATTGGGATATCGGTATATGGCTCATCCAAGTGGTGGCCCACTCGTTGAACGGTCCAGATTATCTTCATATGTAAGGGAAATAAACATTTTTATTTCCATAATTCTGCAATAATTTATTATCCCAAAACATCTTGTAAGGCCACATGAACGAGACCTTTCACCTCTCAATGCCAACGCTCCAAACTTAAATTCGCAGTTGGCGCTTAATTTGAAAATAAGGGCCTTTTGTTTGGCCGGAAATGCAAAAGTAATAACTTTGTGCTAAATTAGTAAAATAATAAAAAACAATCTTTACAAAAAATATTATATGGGTCGGTGGATTGATCCTATTATACTAAATATAGAGTTTTAAACTACGTTAAAATTAAAATTCTAAAATCAAACCTCATTTGTAATTATCAAATTTGTATATATATTAAAATCAACGGCAAGATGGTTATGAATTTAATGTATTTTAATGAGACAGCTAATAATCTTTGGTTTCATTTTTTAACTCTAAAATACTCCCCGCTAGTTATTTAATATGATAGAACTCACTCAAAAGATAGCGATCCTCCCACGGGTTTTTTGTGTAACCAAACACGGAAAATTAGTGGATTCTCGATTTTACCCTTTGCATGAATAGTAAACCGGTTAGCCAAAAATTTGCATAAATAGTAAATCGGCTAGCCAAAAATTTGCATAAATAGTAAATCGAGCCGAAATTTTATGGTTTATGCGAAATGTCCAATTTTACTGTTCATGCGAAGGGTGAAATCGGAAATCAACTAATTCCCGTCTGGTTACACAAACCTCTCATGGGAGGATCGCTACCGTACATTATATGGCATATATATTAAAAATATATTACTTTTTTCCCTGAGTCTTGAATGTTACATGAAGTTGTACTCTCTTTTTAATGATAATTTTATGAGTTATTGACCATAATTCCTTGATCAGTTTTGAAAAATAAAAGTGAATGAAATTATATACATATTATATCTATCAAATTTGAATGTTTTTTACTTCGGTAAATCTGAAATTATAATTAATTTTGTATGATAGAATGAAGTTTACTACCATGCACAACTTCTACTTGGGAAAGATATATTGAAATCCATATAACATGTATTGAAATGAAACATAAATAATTAAAAAAAAAAATCCTTATTTTTAGCAGACTTCTATCAAAATATTCCTTTTTATAAGATATAATGAGAGAACAAACTCTACTTAGTACTGAAGTAAAAGAAGAAGAAGAAAAAAACCTACCTTCTTAAACATAAAACAAAAATCATATCTTAATTAGAAAACTAAAGAGGAAAGAATGGATTTCCATCTTCAGTCTTTCTCTTTTTAAATAGGTTATTGTTTTCAATATTTGAATTTAAATTATAAAGGATTTTCTATCATGCAATACAAACTTTTAAATCATGCCATATGAAATTAATGATGCTCATTAGATCAACCAAAGTAAATCATAAATATAAGAGAAAATAAATATACGAAAAATATATGATAATAGTTGGAGCCTAGTAATTGAGTGATAATAAGTTCATGGACAATGATATGTGCACCATGAGTTTTTCACTATGGCACCACACCTTAAAGGAAAATACAATTTTGTCATTTTTAAAGAGGAAGAAAGAGAAGAAGAAAAGTAATGACAAAATGATAATTTTATTTTAAAAGTGATGCATCATGACCGAATTATTACCCGTTCATGGATAATCCTTTTATGAATATACTTTCTACTAGACATTCATCGTATTAATCAAAGTACGTTTCCAAGTTTTTCAAAAATTCATATCCATACATTATTTCGTTAATTGCTAAGCTCTAAAGCAGGGGTCGAAATATCGGCCGATATGTATCGGTTTTTTATGGCCGAACGATATCGGCCTATACGATATGTATCGGCCAGTCAAAAAGTTATCGGCCGATATGACCGATATTCGTTCCAGAACATCGGTCACCATATCGGCCGATATGCATAAAAATTGGTATTTAAAATTTATTAGATTTTTTTTTTACGTTTTTTACAGTTTTTTGACGGATTTTCACGATTTTTTTAACGGCTTTGAATATCTAAAGAGAGAGAAATCCAATTAAATGCAAAAATCGGATGAGAGAGAAACTTATCGACCGATATTTTGACCCTGCTCTAAAGCTTTCTTATTATTATCATGGGTACCTTACTCTATATTAAAAGTGATTTGATTGAAATTATTTTTATGAACACATACACGTCACTAATTTGATTATTAGATTTTATATATAAATCATTGTGTTTTAGGTATAAAATTGATTTTTGTAGTAAAAGTAATTATGATAATTTATTTTATAGTATTGGATTTGTAGAATTAATCTTATTTTAAGTATAGGCTCCTAGTTGTTAAAAGTAGAAGATGAGTTGATTTTAATGGATCTAAATCATAATTTAAAAATACTTAATTTTATTTTTTATCAAATTGAGGAATTCAAATTTAATTTTTAAATATAATTAAAAAATTGATAAAAATATTTTATCTGCTCGAGTCAAACTTTAAATGACTGGTCGCAGCTTTTTTCATATTCTTAAAATTTAAACTATGGCTTAGACCCAACCAAATCACTTGTTAAAGATTAAAAAATGTTTTTTTAAAGGGTGCAAAGAAAGAAAGGATCTAATGTTTTTTTAAAGAAAGAAATGTCTTAGTTGTGAGCCACGTTGACGTGCCACCTTTCCAGGACGGATGTCTCCTCGGACGTCGC
The DNA here is from genome assembly GCA_022113865.1 of Chimonanthus praecox. Lineage (NCBI taxonomy): Eukaryota > Viridiplantae > Streptophyta > Magnoliopsida > Laurales > Calycanthaceae > Chimonanthus > Chimonanthus praecox. Next base: position 49,309,379 of record CM039091.1, read on the forward strand.
TTGCGTGCCTGCAAAAGCCATATTCTCGAACCGTCCGCTCCGTTTTCGAGCCACGTCAGCACCGGAACCTTTTTTGACGAACCGATGCGGATTCCATGCTGACGTGGCACCGTCCGCCACTTCGACGGCAAACAAAATAAAAAAAATATATGAATACTGCGGGAGCACCAATAATGGTCGTCGTCTTCATGGGCCGGTCATGTGACGTGAAAAACAAGAAATGATCTGAACATCTCAAACGATTTAATAAATAAGTTGGTCCATCTCAAGCTTGTTTAAAAATTAAATTTATGTAAAATCATTCATTTCATTTTAAACTTGATTTGACTTGAAGTTCTTTTATATAAAATAAAATCTTTAAATATACTATTTAAATCTCTTTAATTAGATAATGTACATCTTTCTCTTTCATTAATAAAATATTTTAAAACAATTACCTCTACTCATTTATCGCTTTTACATAAATATATATTAATAAATATCTGTAATTTCTCTTAAATAATCATCAATCTTATCTTTCCCACTTTTGTAAAGAATTATTATCTTAAAAATTAAAAGTCAGAGTTATAGGCAAAAAAAGAGAGGATAAAATCATATTTTGGAATATCTTAATATATGAATTTATTTTGGAAAATGATTTGTGCACCCTCCATTTTTACCCAAGTGCAATATTTATGAGTGAAATGTCAGTTTTGGATAAAAATAAAGGGTGTTTTACTGAAAAAAGAAAGAAAAGTTGAGG